>PVKU01015323.1:0-18790 GCA_004027475.1 Anoura caudifer | reverse complement strand
TGAGAAGAGAAGAGAAGAGAAGAGAAGAGAAGAGAAGAGAAGAGAAGAGAAGAGAAGAGAAGAGAAGAGAAGAGAAGAGAAAGAGGGGGGAGGGAGTGAGGGAGGGAAGGAGGGAGGGACGGAGAATGGAAGGGAGTGAGGAAGGAAGAAAGGAGGGAAGGAAGGAGGGAAAAGATGAGAGACTGCAATAGTCAAGGAGAGCCTAAGAATACATGATGGCAATGTAATATGGTATTCCGGAAGGGAACCTGAATCTGTGAAACAATATTAGATAAAAATTTTTAAAACCTGAATAAAATATGGACTTTAGTTAATAATAATGTATAAATACTGGTTCATGTATTGTGACAAATGTATCATATTAGTGTAAAATTCTAACAGAGGAAACTTGGTGTTGGACCTATGGAAACTCTCTGTACTGTCGGCAGTTTTTCTCTAAATCAAAAAATATTCTAAAATAAAAGTTTGTTTAAAAAGAGCAAATGTGATTAAAAACTATTTTGACCATGTAAAATTAATTTTAAAGCAAAAATATGGCAACTTACACGTGCAACTTTTTTTATATTTTCAGTGGTTTTAACCAATTCTCAGTGCTTCTAAATATTGCCTACTCAATCATGGTCAACCTCCTCAATACTCACCCATAGAGTTATTTTACTTTTTCAAAGAATTTTGATCAGTGTGAGTAGTAGAAAAAAAGCATTATTATTACAAAAAAATTAAAATGATCAGAATTTTAGTGCCATCTTTGACACTAGCAAAAAATGTGACTTTGGGCAAATCAGTAGCCTCCTATATCTTCATATTTCTCATCTGTAAAATGTTATCTAAACTACATTTTATTAAATGCTAAAGTTTCTAGGTATTAAAATACTCTATTATTGGCCCTGGCTGTGTAGCTCAGTTGGTTAGAGCATCATACCTATACTCCAACGTGGTTTGATCCCTGGTCAGGACACATACAAGAATCAACCAATGAATGCATAACTAAGAAAAACAACAAAAATCAATGTTTGTTTCTCTCTCTCTCTCTCTCTCTCTCTCTTCCCCCTTTCTCCCTCCCTTCCTCTCTCTCTTTAAAATCAATAAATTTTAAAAATTAAAGAAACAATAGAATAAAATACTGTATTGTAATAATTAGTAATGACTAATGAAATCACACCTTATCTAGGGAATTTTCTAGTGTGTAGTAGTCATAACAAGCTAGTAACAATCTCTGATAGTGGAGAAACCAGCAGGGAATTAAATGAAATAGAAATTATGATAAAAGGAGCCTACTTCTTAATAGATTTGTTTGAACCTTTCAGAAATTTAATTGTTGCCTAATTATCTAAATAACTAAAATATTCCAGGCAGAATTTTAGTTGTAAATAACTAAAATATTCCAGGCAGAATTTCCTTATTTATACCATCTGTTTTCACATTATTTATTCTGAGATATCATATATAGCAAAACTGTAGAGATTTTAACACAGCTTACAAACATGCTGGGCCCCAGTCTTGTTTTACAGCTTTTTAAACCAGAGTTTTATAAATATTGGGTAATAAATATTTTTGATGAAACTTTTGTCTTCATTAATTTTCATGAAATGAAAATTCATGAAAATTACTGTACATTTTCATATTATGCAAAATTAAATTAAAAGACTTTTTTCCTTCCAACTAGTTAGGAATAACTTGACATTAACAAAATTGAAAGAAAGCATAGACATAAGCATTTTTGAAGTTGGCAGTGATATTTCATGAAGCAGAAAGAATTCTGACAGATGTAAATGCAAATATTGAACATTGTATTTGAAAGATTCCTCAACATTTGCCAACCACAGCAACCTCCTTCCAAAATTTCTGTAAGGGATAGATGATATAGACAGACAAACAGACAGACAGACTGGCAGATAAATAGACAGATATGGAGAGACACTGTTTATCTCTATCAATCTCTTCAATTAGCATCAGTTTAACTCCCAGGCTTTTTAGCTGACAACTTAGAAATGTCAGACTGATTCAAAATATGAAAGCCAGGAAAAATAAATTGTGACTATCAGTAAGCCTGACTATGTAAATATCTAGGTGTCCTAGGCCAGGAGAAAGTGGTAATAAATTATGGAATCATCTGGATCTGAGACTGGGCTAACATGTCATTACCCAATAGTTATATAATCAGAAATGTGATGTTTAAGAGACCAGCATTTTCCAAAGAGACCACGAGAAGGTGGCATTTCCAAGTAGACCAAGGAAAAATATGTGCAAATATATGGTATACTCCAGTAAACCTATGCCGTTCCAGATCGCTGAGTTAAGTCTGGGATGGTATCCTTTAAATTTTCTAGGAAATAGTAAGGATAGTTCTGGTGAAACAGTGTTTGTGTGGTTAATGTGGGTGCCAGGTCTACTGGAAAAGGAATGAACATCAAAATACAGTTAGTTGTTGAAGTGTGAAATAACTTAATACTGAACTTGAGAGTTAACATATCAGGTTTAAGTTTGGCGGAATTTGAGGAAATAAAATAAAATTGGCTTAAATAAGATAGGGTCTTTTTTACTTCCTCTCATCTAAAACAAGTCTAGAAACTGATAGTCCAGGGCTGATAGAACATTCCACAGAATTGGCAAGCCAGCCTCCTTTTATCTTGTCTTTCAATTATCTTGAATTCATGGTTTCCTTCTCCCACTCCAAAACAGTTGCCAAAGCTCCAAGCATCACATATGCTGTCAAAATAACAGAAAGTAGGAAGCAGTACAATCTCCTTCCCCAACTCCCAATAGTGACATTTTTACACAAACTTTTGCTTATATCTTCCTGACAAGAATTTAGTCATTTGGATAAGACCAATTATAAGAGAAGCTGGAAAATATATTATTTTTTTCCCTAGATAACCATGTCTACTACAAATCCTGAGTTCTATGCTTAAGGTAAAGAGTTAAAAAATATTGAAGATAGGTAACTAGAATTCCTCTGCCATGGTTCTGTTAGTGTTTAACATTTCAGAGATAGAGCAGTTCCGGATGATAATGATGTCTAGGAGTATTAGTTTGCTGAAGTGTAGAGAACATAAAAATACTGATGTTGAGGATCTTGGAAATACTTGAGGGGAGGAAATTGGATGGACACTGAAACCACTCAGGTCAATAGTAGGATTTTCAGGGAATAGATGCTGAATCTGATCCAAAATCCTTACTGAATTTTGGGAGAAAATTGAAAGTCAACTACAATCAAAGTGTGTGATTTTGCATAGGTGAGTATGGTATAGAGTTAGTAGACTTTTAACTCCATTCCTTCAGGCCAGGAGAAGCAGAAGGTAAGAGTGAATAAAGAGTTTGAGCAATACTGATAAGAAATGTATGGTCCCACAGACTTGGGGTTTAATCACAACCTGGCCGTTCATTAGTTTTGGCAAGATACAAAACCATCTCATTTCCTTGTTTATGAACTGGGAATAATTCCTACATCAAAGTATATGGTAAAGATTAAATTAAATAGCATTAAAATATTGCTAAAATCACAGTAGATTCTCAAAAAAATTAGTGGCATGCACAGCTCCATCCTACAGTCCTCAATCTTTCTATAACATGAGGTTTGTTTTTTTTTAATTTTTGAGATTATAGTATTTTCTGGAAAAATTTAGTACAGATAGGGGAAAATACTATGAATTTAGAATGCATCAAATAAACTTCAGTTATGAAGTTTCACATTAGGCACAATTTATGATGAATGTATAAGTCTTTGTTAGGTCATAAATTCAGCCACTCGTTTTCCTTAGTACCCTCTATTACACAACATGAGAGAGGGGGTGTTTGGGTCCTAATGCCATGTGCAAAGAATAAGCAAATATCTTCCTAGGGTGGCACTTTGCTAAAAGCCTGCCATACGCCCACAATGCACTGAAGCATTAACAGCACATCTTATTTTATACCCCACTTGACAAGCACAACTTAAAGCAAGGATGAGCTGCACGACATGTGCTTGTCTAATTCCCATCACTGCTAATTACACGGATGCAGCAGGAAGACCGCATCTCTTCAGAGTAAGACTTACTTTTCAAGACAGAGATTATAAAAGTCAGCTAACTTTCCAAGTAGCAAATGATTTCTTACATTTATTGGTACTTTATATACCTGTTGATACTCTATTTTATTTTATAACTTCAACTGTTATTCAGTTGTGGCCACATACCCTATATGAGCTTTTAAAAAATAACATCATTTTAAATCTATTGCTTGGCAAGACCTAGTGGCAATTTGTCTTCATGAAGAGCCCTTGCCATGCCATTTTCTGAATTGCAGAGTAGAAAAATTGCCTCAAGGCTAAGATGCACCAGGGAAAGAAATGAAATACCTAAAAATATTTTTATTTGAATCCCACTAACCTAGACCATGCTCTTTTTACAAAGAGATAAGAAAAGTTAAACCAATTTTACAGATGACTTTCTATTTTGATCTTTCTGATATTCAAGCAAGTATTTATGTAATGTAATGTTTGGACCATAACAACACAATGCATGATATTATAGGACACACTACAAACACATTTCTCTCTGCAGTTTCCCCGGGATAATTACGATGCAAACAAAAGTTAAAATCTAACAATTATTTCACTCTTTCACCCTGGATTACACATTTTTAAAGTGTTTAAAACTTTAAGGCATCAGAGAGAAAGTATATTTTGATAAGATGTAAGAACATATTGTCAAAGCTGGAGAGCTTCACCTCGTTGCTATGGGAAACCATGTAGAGCACATTTTTTTCACCAGGAACTGCCTACATTTTAGAGAAACCCATTTGTTATGGAATATCTAGTAGTAAATAAAATTCCTCCCCACACCACAATGCACGGAACAAAATAGGTCAAAACCTGATGCTTCAAGATATGTAGAGTTATACTTATCTTTTTCATCACTTGTTCACTGACTACATCATTTAATTTTTATCCAAGTTCCAATTCAACCCTCAATCTCTGAAAATTCCTTAAAGCTACTGTGCTTGTTGCCAAAAGATCTTTGAGCAGATTCCAGTCTATGGAAATTCATCTGAGTTTTGACATTTTGAGCCTTTCATTTTTAAATTTTATCCTCAGGAATGTTTGAAGCACTTTTTTAGAAGGAAAACTCCGTCTGCCACATGTTGACTTTAAAGTAAATTTTCATAAAGATGTATCCTCAGTCAGGTGAAGTGTGATTATTATTCATTGTTCACAGAGAAGTTAAGTAAGTGCCACAGAGGGAAGAGGAGGGATAGTTCAAGTTCATGAACAGTAAGAATTAAACAAATTTTCTTTTTAACCTGGTCCTATTCTCTTTACATCATACCCAATTTTTCTGTGTCATCTTCAAAATGAAAAAAATAACAATAACAAAAACACATGATTTGTCTTATTTAGCTGGTTAAGACTTTCTACCACATGACAGTATGGAAATCTCTATTCAAAAGCAGGTTTATTATCAGTATAAAAGTGACCCGAAAACTTCGATTAATTATAGCGATTGTACCTTCTCCTTGAAAGATTCAGAAGATGCACTCCTAAGTTATGAGAGGGCATCTCTGATTATTTGGCCCCTCATGTACTCCCCACGTGTGCTCCAGAAACTGCTAAGCCTAGGGTTATTTATTCTTCTAGGGATGGACATGTAGGTGTATACTGGAAATGGGGAAAAAATCCACCTTTCCTCTACTTCAAGCTATTCATTCTTCCCAACCCCAAAAGATCAGAATCAAGTGTATTTCCTGGACCAGTTTCAGGACTAGGCCTAGAATACTCCCATCCAATAACTGAGAGAGAGTTCACTAAGCAGCATCCACAGCTGAAGATAAAATGTGAATGCAGTTTGAGAAGAAATAAAAAGCAATTGTGACCTAGCAAGACATTCTTCTTAAACTATGTAAGTGCGATTTAACGTTTTAAGGAAACCTGAAATTAGTTCAACCTGGTTATTCTAGGCAGAAGTGGGATTAGTTGATCCTTTCTTGTTTTTAAATGAGTTACATAAACACTCAGAAATTGATTGGGATTATAAATCAAGCTTCTGGAAATAAAATAAACAAGCCACTATGAAGGTGCCTCATTAAAGGGACAGTTACCTGGCTCGTCTGACCCTTTGACTCACACTATTGACCAGCTGCAAAGCCTCTCCCCTGGTGGATTGCCATTAGGCTGCTGGCTACATGGCAGGAGTCACAATACAAATAGCCTTCCCTACATAAGTCTTTCCTGCCTCTTTAACAACTGAAGAGTGCTGACATTATTGAAAAACAGAAAAAGATAAAAATAAGAAAGAAAAAGTTTCAAAATTAATGTGATTTCTAGCCAAAGATAATATATATTTCATTCAAATAAGCACATCTGTATGAAAAAAACTAGATTTTTTTTCTACATTGTATTAAATAAAATTTGTCACACACATTTACCTATCTACTACTAAGTGTTACTGTTTTCTTTTAAAACAAGTATTTACTACCTGAAGTTCATAAACCGCATTCCTGTCTAGGCAAAAAATTTACTCTTTTGTGTGGGCCCCCTAATTCTGAGAGTGGCACCAAACAACCATTTAAATCCAAAGCTTTGAAGTTCACTTCTTTTTCTCGTTGGATATTCTTTTTATTAGTGTTTATTTTTAATTATCGTTGACTTATAATATTTTATTACTTTCATATACACAACATAGAGATTAGATATCTACGTACCAAAAATTTTTATTTTTTTCTTTCAAATTAATTAGTAAGGGTGACATTGGTTCGTAAGATTACCAGGTTTTGAGTGCACTGTGCTATAGTACTATTGCCACTTCATTCATCCCTACATCCAACCTCAGCCTTCCCTCCGTTACCACAGGAGTTATTCTCATGCAGACTCGTTCTCAGGTCCAGTAACAGCCTGCACTGCAGCTTTGCTGACTCTGATACCTCCTGGCGGAAATGCATTGTGCACATTCCTGAGAGCCATCTTTCCATGTCCTGCTTTTGGTTATATCCCCTGCTCAAATGCTTTCAACGGTTTCTGAAAGCCTGTAAAATAAAGTCCAAGCACCTTGGTAAGTATTCAGGGAAGGCATTTTAGTTCACATCCTGATCTTAAGTCAACATCTTGCAGACTTTTTCCCACTGCTCCCTTTCAAATCATGCTGTGATTCAAAGGATTAGATGGCTTTCTTGGATCTACCCTGAAAACCCCTCTTGCCTCTGCCAAGTCTACTGTATCCACTGCCTGAGATGTTTCTTTTCATGTGGTCAGCATCCTCAATACTGCCATAAACAAATTCCCTGCAATTCCTTGCCACTTGGCCTCCTTCAGGTCTCTCTGCTCAGATTCCATCGTCTCAGGAAAGTCTTTACTGAAAACAAGAATAGGTTAGCTACATTGTTTCATACTGTCCTGACATCCACACTTCTCCTTTGTAGCACTCCCAGTATGTATAATTCATTCAATATTTGCATAATTACTTGTCTAATTCTGTTTACACTACAAGATAGAAAGCACCATGAAGGCAAAATCTGATCTATTTATTCTCTGTATGCCCAGATCCGGGGGTTACAGTGTTCATTTCTGCTTCTCACCTAGTGTACAAGGTTTCTGTTCAGAGAGTAGCGCTCCAACAAAACATGCACTGCAGTGATGTGTCACTACCGTGTGTGTATGCATCTCATTTGCAGCCGCCTTGCTTTATTCACCTCTGTCTCCCTGACAGCACCTTGTGCAAATACGTGCAGCTAATATTCAGTAAATGTTTGTTTAATTTAGTGGAAAAATCAATGGTATGAATGCTTTTTTTTTTCAAACTGTAAAACCCAAACAAAACCTGACCTTTGGCAGATTGGGATTGTTAGCTCTGACTTCAGATCATCAGTATAAATTCTTGTCTAAGTGAGAATGAGTGAAGTTTGCATTTTTTGCCACTTCACTAGAGTGAAGGTCTTAAACCTTGAACCTTTCTAATCACTTCCAAATAAATTCACTTTATGTTTATTGTGTTTACCCTGCAAATTGAGATTATTTGACATTTCTATACTTCAAATTCCTTTCAAACTTTATCAAACTCATTTTCCCATTCATATGTACTAGGCTTCTTCACATAGAAATATATTAGTCTGCTAAAAGACCAAATATTTTCAGCATCATGAAACATTTGCTAGATCTGTGGGTCTCCCCATGTCAACCCCATGTCAAGCCCATACAACAGTGTGTCAGAAGCTCAGAATTTTCACAGTAGTTCTGGAACTTCTAAATAGAAATAGACCAAAATGATTGAATACAGCTAGGGGACTGGTCTTGAGGGTACGATTTCATTATAGCTATCCATCTAAACTCTGGCACCACAGGCCAGATCAAGGAAAACCTAATGTTACCATAGACACAATTTTTCATGTTGCTTTAAAAACAAAAATCAGGCAACCATTTTTCTTCCCTCCCAACTTTGAGGAATAATTGACAAATACAATTGTGTATATTTAAAGTGGGCAAAGTGATGATTATATTCCTATATATAGGATGGACATATATACACAAACATATGTATACAAATATATGTGTGTGTATTTATATATTTATATATATATATGTGAATGATTACCAAGATCAAGGTAATTAATATATCTATCACCTCATACAGTTCATTTTTTTGTGGTAAAAATGCTTAAGATCTACTCTCAACAGCTTTCTTTTTTAAAATTTTTATTCATTGAATTTAGATGGAGAGAAGAAGGGAGGGGAGAGAGAGAGAAAAAGAAAGAGAGAGAGACAGACATGGATTTTTGTTGTTTCACTTATTTACGCATTTACTACTTCATTCTTATATGTGCCCTGACTGGGGATCAAACCCACAACCTTGGCATATCAGAGATGCTCGAACCAACTGAGCTATGCAGCCAATGCCACTTCAACTTTCAAATGTATATTTGAATTATAGTCAACATTAGATCTTCAGAACTTATTCTTCTTATAACTGGAAGTTTGTACCCTTTGGCCTATCATTTCCCTTCTTTCTCAGCCTCTGGCAACCACCACTTTATTCTCTATTTCTATAGAACCAATACTTTTTTAGATTACACATATAAGTAATAGCATAGAGTATTTGTCTTTCTTTGTCTTATTTTGTTTCGTATAATGCCTTCCATGTGTCACAAATGATGGAAAAATGTCCTTCTTTTTATAGCTTAATAATATTCATACATACATACATACACACACACACACACACACACAGTAGCCCCCCTTTATCCACAAGGGATATGTTCACAGATCCCCTCAGTGGGTGACTGAAACCAAGGATAGTACCAAACCCTATATACATCTTGTTTTTTTCCTATTCATATGTACCTATGGTAAAATCAGTTTATAAATTGGGCACCAAAAGAGATTAACAGCAACAACAATAAAATAGAACAATTATAACAATGTACAATAAAAGTTATGTGAATGTGGTCTTTCTCTCAGATGACTGATGTGATGACTGGTGGGTAATGTGACAGCTATGGACACATTGGACAAAGAGGTAGGATCACAAGAGTTCATCATGCTCCTCAAAAACATGCACAATTTAAAACTTAGGAACTGTTTATTCCTGGAACTTTCCATTTAATATTTCAGACTGTGGTTGACTGTAGGTAACTGAAACCACAGAATGTGAAACCACAGATAAGGGTGACCACTGTCCCACAGTTTCTTATCCATTCATCCATCAAAGGACATTTAGGTTGTATCCATATTTTAACTATTGCATATATAGTCAAAGAACTATATTAAACTACATTAAATGACTATACAGTCAATCAGCTACTGTGAATGCTGCAATAAACATGGGTATTCAGTATCTTTGTCAAAATATTGAATTCATTTCCTTGATACACAACTATTTTTCATTTTTCCCCAATCAACAACCCTGTGAAGTCATAGTATATTTACTAATAGGGAACTGGATACTCTATTACCATGGGCGAAAATACTAATTTATACAAAATTCAAATGTAAAATAATTTTCATTAACAATTGTATACCATCCAAGTGTGAAACACAATCTACTGTAGGGAAAATCTCGTGATGACTATCTTCTATGACAAATGAATGGAAGTCTAGTTCTTTGATTGGGAGAAGCAGTGCCGTCCAGATCTGCATCAGTGAGTATTATATAGTAAATCATCTTGCAAAATATACATTTTCTCTCATTCCTGGACAGTAATTAAAACCTTTGCAAGAGAAAAAGACAATTTAGCCAGTGCTGCTGGCATGCACTAAGACTGCTGAACCTGGTTAAGTCAGGGAGAGAGGGGAGAGCGGCGTGGAGAAGTAACTCATGTCCTGAGCACAGTGACTGTCTTTCTGCTCCTTCCATCCTTCACCTTTCTCTACAACAAAAGGCCTACATAGTGTTTCTTTTCTTTTTTTTTTATATATTTTATTTGTTTATTTTTGGAGAGAGGGGAAGGAAGGGGGAGAGAGAGAGATCAATGTGTGGTTGCCTCTTGTACACCTGCAACTGGGGACCTGGCCCGCAACCCAGGCATGTGCCCTGACTGGGAATCAAACAGCGACCCTTTGGTTCACAGGCCGGCACTCAGTTCACTGAGCCACACCAGCCAGGGCTCAATAGTGTTTCTCAAGTAGGGTATGTGAGTTCTATTGAAGAGAATTTTAAGTGATGTTTTTATTTTGATAATAGTCTAAAGTTTTATATGTAAGCATATTCTGTATATCTGCCTCATATTCCTGGAGCACAGCTTCATCATTTCAGCACCTGTTGCATTTGTCTTTACCATCACATTGAAACCAAATGGTTCACTTTATTTGTTGAGGCTAATGACAGGAGCACAGATGTAGACTTAATGTACAAATAATATTTTCATGCCAAATGAAGGTTAGATGGATATCACTGAACACTCTCAAAGCAATGGTTATGAATCTGTTTACACAAAGAAAAGTGAAGGGAATTTCAAGTTATCCCTAAGCATATGGTGGTAGATGCATGCCAATTTTAAAAGAACCTGCCTTGTAGCAGCAGGTTTCGTATTTATATTTTGAGCAATAATTCAATTTCGGCAAGCAACATCATCTGTCACAGAAAGGCAATGTTTTAAAATACAACTTTATGTTCTCTTTTAGTTTTGTTTGCATTTAATTGGTAAAATTATTTTAGAGATTATGGCAGGGGAGGGTTGCATGATGATTAGTGTGATTCTGTTGTTCTGCCCAGTGGGGCTGCCAGTTGACAGCACCACCGGACAAATCACACTATTACAGAAACACACTGTTACTGCACCAGTATGTGTAATTTTTCATGTTGTTTTCTGTGGCAGACCCTTCTGCGTGGCATGGGCCCAGCTCCCACTCGGAGATGCACAGGACCCATGGCCACAGATAGGTTCTCTCATGGGTAATCAGTTTGCAATATACCTAAGCTGCTTGGAGTCTCGCTTTTGCAAAAACTCCCTCACCCTGGATTGGGAGAGCAAGTGCTTATTGTAACTTTCTAAAATCCATGCTAAACCTTGCAAAGACCAGTGTAAATGGCTCAACTACATTTCCCCTTTTCATTTGCTAATATCCTTCTTCTGTGATGTGATTAGGGGCATTGGCTCCTTTGTTGTCTGTAAAAGGTAATCACCTATAGCGAACCTGTGCATAGTGAGTGAGGACCACCTTGTAATGTGAGCAGAAATAAAATAAAGGCCTGTTATGGTGGGCGCCAAGGCTTTTGCTCCCCTTGAGAGAAAAGCCATGCTGTCTTTTTTCTTCCACTAGACTCAGTAGTCTGTGTGTATGTTTTATTTCATCCATAATGATGCGGACACTGCTAGCCCATGTCTGCATCAGTTTTCAACCAAGAAACACAAATTAGTCATCATTTCTTTATTCTTTGCCATTCAACAACCTTAATAAAGGAGGTAGTATATTTTTTAATAAGCACAAAATGCTTGAACTTCAAAAATATTGAAAATGATAAATAAACGTAATTTTAAACTACACTGAAGAGGGTGTGATTTTTTTTTTAATTTAAAAGAAGGCCATGCATTTCTCAACTTTGAGAAACACTGTTCTTAGCTGCCTAGCATCCCTTATCCTGCCTTTTGTAACAGCATCCTAATCTTCCTTTGGAAAACCACTCCTCTAGTCCATATGGTTCTAACAGAACTATAAATCATGCTGCTGCTGCTTCCTTTCTCTAAGTTATTGGCACACGACTTGCATGAGAGAACTCAGATTGCCTTTCCCAGGAATTTGAATATTAGGTGGAAACACATAAAGATGGAAGATAGAATTGAGGTATTTCCAAGGAAAATGTCTGGGTCTTCACTACTGAGATCCCTGAAGCTATGGTGGATTTCTGTTCTTTCCTGATTCTTGCTGAATCATTTTATGAGTAATGCATTACCCTTTCTATAAATTCTTTTTTTTTTTTTTTTGCTGAGGTTAATCAAAGTCAGTTATTGTTGGTCACCACCAAGAATCCTAACTGATACTTTAATCTAAACAAAACTAATCCAAACTCACTCAAACATAAGAAAAGGCCAGAAAAGCACTCAAGAGTTTAGAAGAGGTCAGAGAAGTATAAAGGAAGACAAAATAATTTTGTATCCTTTTCCCGCTGACGTTGGACTTACTTATTTTTTTAAACATTTTATTTACTTATCTTTAGAGGGGAAGGGAAGGAGAGAGGGAGAGAGGGAGAGAAACATCAATGTATGGTTGCCTCTCATGATTTCCCTGCTGGGAACTGGCCCGCAACCCAGGCACTGGGAATCGAACTGCAATTCCTTGGTTCACGGGCCCGCACTCAATCCACTGAGCTACACCACCCAGGGCAAGAACTCACTTATTAATACATTTTAAAATTGCCATTTATTCAGTTCTATAATGTATTACATACACATGATTAAACATTTATTGAAAGCAAAAAATTCAATCTTATTCATGTAGTACCTCTAGCATCTCACAAAATGCTTGGCACACATAGTAGGTAGTTGATAAATATATCCTCAACGAACAAAAGGTTCACAAACATAACAATATGTCAATAAAGTTTTTAAAATTCATGAAGTTTCTTGTAAAGTGAGGCAGATGAATTTTCCAGTCATTGGAGAATGACCTTTACAAAGGTCATTATTACTGTCATGAGCATCCTTCACCCTACAGCAAGCTCTTTTAAATCAGAAAATAGCTTTTACCTTTGCATCTCCAGAACATTAAGTGCTTAGTATATAGTTGTCACTCAGTAACTGTTTAGTAAATTAATGTATATTGAAATTGGATAGATCATTCTAGAACTTGCATATAAATGAAATGTAACTTGAAGATGAAGACACTTTTTATGTCCTGCTTAGTTCATGTCTAATGCGCTGCCCAGGCTATCCGCATTATTTAATAAATTTCCTCCCTAGGCTATCAAGTCCATGTCCTAGAGCAGCACAAGCTCTTCAGCTCTCTAACAATATCCTAGGTCTGTTGAGGTCTAAAAAGAGAACCACGGAGCACTGAATATTAATTTGATTGGCAGCACAACTCTCTCAGGAGTACTGCCATTATTAACATCTTTATTAAGATCTTTTAACTCCTCTTTGTTGAAACACAAAATACAGAAATCACGTTAAGATATACCTTACATATTGTCCATGTTGGTGGTTATTTATTTTCATTTTTTCATATTTGTTCTTTAAAATGTATCTGAAAAATGAGTTGGTTAGGATAAATATATTTTGCTCTAAAGTTTGGAACAGCTCAGGACAACTATAAATTTGATGTGTGAAAGCAGCAAATCTGTGCATATTCTGCAAAAAGAAAAGGTCAGGAATGAGTAAGTGAGGGGACAGTGAGGGGACAGTGAGTCATCACTTCACAGCAGGATTTAGTTGACCATTGCAGCTCCAACAATGTCACTGGGTTGTCACCTAAAGAAACTCATGGCCATCAATTTGAAAATAAAAAGCTCATTTTTACCCCTTCTCAGCAATCGAAGGATGATGATAAGTCACAAAAATTCTGAGAGCTATCCTCTTGGCTCCCCCCAGGGAGAGCTTGTTTACATGATAATGGAATTTCATGTTAATGAATTACTTTCAACTGGTAATAATAATTTTAACCAGAAACATTACTTCAATTACTTATATGCAAATTTCATATAATTTAAAATCATGTCATCAATTTTTTCAGTTTATTTCCTTTTCACTATTTATTATCATATTATTATTTAAAATAATAACTTTTTGTGAAGTGCTTACTATGTCCCCATCACTATACTGAGGACTTTGTGGAAATTATCTCATTTAATCCCTAAAACAACCAAATTGAATAGGTGTTATTTTTATCTTCATTTTACAGATAAGAAAACTGAGGCTTAAAAAGAATTTCTTAGTGACCAAACCTGAACTGTCTGATTCATGAACTCACACTGTTGGTCACAGATTGCATTGCTATAATAAAGAATGTGATTATACCATTCAAAATATCATTTTAATGACTATTATTGTTCATAAAGATATTCATTTTATCTTATTGTAAGCTAGACTATAAACAGGAAAATGAAACTCCTGAAATGCAGGAAGGCAAGAGCTTTACTGAGGAAACCTGCTGTAAAAATTTTGATCTTTTTTTAGCATATTACCATTAGCAATTTACATAATAAAATCTTCTACCGAAGATCAAATTACATCATAAAACACTGTACCAAAGATCAGAGCAAGTTTTTCTGTTCAACTCAGCTTGCCCTATAGAAATGGATGGTTTATTAAAACATACATGTATAATAATCACTGAACATTAATTTCTAATAAATTATTTAGAGAAGAGAAAATCTCATACTCATAAGATCAAATCTCAGCAAAAACTTTAACAAGTTTCAAACATTACATTGTTCTATTAAGTTTGATGATGTCTAATGCATCCTAAATCTCTTAAATCAAACACAATATTTCTAATGGGCTTCCCTCAAGTCTCTAATTTACAGATTTTTTAGTCTACTTTATATCAAAAGCATTTTCAATTGTCCTCCTTAGCATTTTTTAGTCTATCTGGCTATTTATTTGGAACTAGAGAATACAACCTCTGTTATTTGTACAGTATCTATGTTCATTCTTCTCACATCTACAGAAATGGAAAATGGAGAAGCACCATGAAAATCTACCTTTCAGGAAAACTCCATAATGGTCTATTGTTTATTTATCCATATCCTACATGGTCATTTTCCCATTTTGAAAAGCTTTATCTGCTTTTTTCCTGATAATTATTTCTGCCCACAAATAGTTAAGTATGCCAATACTGTTAGCAGGCAAGATTTTGCCCTCAGAATTTCCACAAAGATAATATACATATAATTTATGCGGGACCATGTATCCATACAATAGTATTTTGTTCATCTAACACACCATTTTTAAACAGAAAGTAAAATAGGTTATCTATATTTGTCTAAGATACACTGAAACGTATGATTCCACCTGGTTGATTCTTTTACCAGGTTTTGAAAGCCCCTTGATTGCCAGATGCTGAGAATGGAGACCTAGACTTCACTTGGTGCTAGAGATGTGTCCAAACAACCTCATTTCCTCCTAACATAACTTGTAACTTAATAGTTGTTCCCAAAATGCAGCACACTTTAACAGTGAACACTTGCTACAGTTTACCTTGTACACAGATAAACATTTTTAATTTAAAGGCAATGTGTTTAGTAAATATATAAATATATCACTAATATAACAAAACTGTGATACTATTATAAAGATAAGGCTAAAATAGTATTTGTTTTGTTTTCTTTTTAAGAATCATCTCAACAGAAAATATCTAGTAAATAGGAGGGGTAGTACACAAAGAAAAACATTAAAATTCTAAAAGAATTGCTTAAATTTGAAAAACAGTAATATAATTTTTTTGGTTTAAAGTAGGTTTAACATTGATTTTCTTTTTAAAAATTTATGTATGTACACACGTATGTATTTATATATGTATTTATTTTTATATGTATTTATTTATTTATCGTTGTTCAGCTACAGTTGTCCCACCTTTTTCCCCATTGCTCACCCCTACCCCGGCCCCGCCATCCCACAGTCAATCCTCCCCCATTGTCATGCCCATGAGCCCTCTATTTGTGTTCTTTTGCTCGCCCCTTTCCTTTCTTTCCCCCGTTACTCTCCTTCCCCCTCCCCTGTGGTCACTGTCAGTTTGTTCTTTATTTCCAAGTTTCTGTTTCTATTTTGCTCATTTGTTTGTTCTGCTGATTAGGTCCCACTTGTAAGTGAGATCATATGGTATTTGTCTTTCACCACCTGGCTTATTTCACTTAGCATAATGCTCTCCAGTTCCATTCATGATGTCAGGAAGGGTAGGAGGTTCCCTCTTTCTTCCTGCTGTGTAGTATTCCACTGTGTAAATGTACCACAGTTTTTTGATCCACTCATTCACTGATGGGCACTTAGGCTGTTTCCAGCACTTGACTATTGTAAATAGCACTGCTATGAACATTGGGGTGCATACATTATTCTGAATTGGTGATTCAGGATTCTTAGGGTACAGTCCAGCAGTGGGATCACTGTATCAAAAGGCAGTTCCATTTTTAGTTTTCTGAGGAAACTCCATACTGTTTTCCACAGTGGCTGCACCAGTCTGCATTCCCCTCTGCAGTGCACTAGGGTTCCCTTTTCTCTACAGCCTCACCAGGATTTGTTGTTCATTGTTTTATTAATGATGGCCATTCTGATCGATATGAAATGGTATCTCATTGTGGTTTACATCTGTCTGATAGTTAGTGGTGTTGAACATTTTTTTCATGTGTCTCTGGGCCCTCTGTATGTCCTCCTTGGAGAAGTGTCTGTTCAGATCCTTTGCCCATTTTTTAATTGGATTGCTTGTCTTCCCAGAGTGGAGTTGTGTGAGTTCTTTACATATTTTGGAAATCAAACCCTTGCCCAAGGTACCATTGGCATATGTATTTCCCATATGATTGATTCCCCTTCCATTTTGTGGATGTTTTCTTTAACTGTGCAGAAGCTTTTCAGTTTGATGTAGTCCCATTAGTTTATTCTTTCCTTTATATCCCTTGCCCTAGGGGATGTATTGGTGAATATATTTCTGCATGGAATACTGAAATTTTCCTCCCTATGTTTTCCTCTAGGATTTTTATGGTGTCGCAACTTATAGTAATATAATTTTTAAATAATTTAAATTTGACTATAGTGTCAAAATAAGCATCTAAATTAGGCCAACCTAAATTGCTATAACTAATTCATAGTTGTTATTGAACTTAAGAAAAGAATAATTATGTTCTATATTAGAGGATAATATCTTCAGTCATTATCTCAGTGCTAATGTTTTATTCAATGTGACATTAGAAGCATTAACTTTTACCAATGAAGCCAATAAATAAAATCTGCTACATTTTAAATGATGCAGACTTTTAAAATCTGCCACATTTAAAATCTGCCACATTTAAATAATATGTATAGATTTTTTTCCTACTCAAATATACTCTACTTTGTAAAGACAATAAATACCAAGGGACTTAAGAAACATTTGTAAATGCTTCTTAAAAGGTTTTCTGGAAATTTATTTGAGCCAGAAATATTAGGAACCATGAAAAATAAAGCAAAGCTGAAAGTAAAGTAGATCTCATCCCTGATGTTGCACAGTAACAATGTGGGAGACAGTAGGTTCCATTTAACAGATGCAAAACAAAACATGACAGGGTATCTGTGGCCCGAGGAGGTAAAGTTCTGGATTTTGTTCATTCCTAGCTTCCTCAAATTGTGTGAACGTGTGGCTTTTTTATTTACTAGGGGGACATTTAATAAAATTAATTCTTCAAAATGAAATGTGAATTATTTATTTTGATTTTATTTTGGACATAAGCTTTCAGTTTAAGCTATTATTTTCAGGAAAAAAGTCAAATTATAAATATTATAAGTATAAATTAAATACAGACTACAGTACAGTATTTTAGATATAAGTGCTTCAATACCAAAGTTCAGTAATATAATAAGTTAGAAGCAAATAACACATACATGATTCTACACATAAAATTTGTATAATTTATTGTATTAAATGATACTTCAATAAACACAACTCAGAAAACTTATAAGAAGATGAGGTAAAACCAATGGGACAATGACAGAAATAGCCAACTCCTGGTAGTGGTGATTGCTGACTGCAAATTATCTCATGGAAGTAATCCAAAAGTAACAAATTATACTTCAAAAGGCTTTGACATAAAAATTGTGACAGACAGTAACTGGGAGGCAATTAGAGCAGAGCCTCAGGCACTTTAGTCAGTTTGCATGATTAAACAGATGTGTGTCTGGTGAAACTAAAATATACAGCTTCAGTGCAGCACAGGCACTGGCAAAGTCACTGAGGCTAATTGTTAAAGATGCACAACATGTACACATAACAGTAGTCATCATCAGAAATCCGTCATCTTGATCTCCCTCTCCACTATCCACCAGAGGAGGGGCAAGGAGGAGGGACTGAAGACAAAAAGACAGCCTTCAATTTATAAAGGTAGGGTTTGGATTCACTCATTGTTAACACTGATATTTTATTGATAAATATTTATTCCTCTTTCTCCCATGTTTCAGTTGGCCTTTTCTATCCCTTCCTCCCTTCTTCCCTTCCTTCCTTTTTTCCTTTCCTTCCCCCCACCCTCCCTTCCTCCTCTTTCCCTCCCTTCTTCCCTTCCTTCCTTTTTTCCTTTCCTTCCCCCCACCCTCCCTTCCTCCTCTTTCTCTCCCTTTTCCCTTCCTCCCTTTTAGCTCCCCTACCCTCCTCTTTCTTTTTTCTTTCCTTTTCCCTTCTTTCCTTCCCTCCCTCCCTCCCTCCCTCCCTCCC
>PVKU01015322.1:0-18791 GCA_004027475.1 Anoura caudifer | reverse complement strand
TTCTCTCTCTCTCTCTCTCTCTCTCTCTCTCTCTCTCTCTCTCTCTCTCTTTGGATGAGCCTACTTAAAGGCTTGTAGATTTTGTTTATCTTTTCGAAGAACCAGCTCCTGTATTCAATGATCCTTAGAATTGTGCTTTTAGTCTCTATGTCATTTAATTCTGCTCTGATCTTGGTTATTTCCTTCCTTCTACTTGCTCTGGTCTGTCTTTGTTGTTGTTCCTCGAATTCTTGTAGGTGTAGGGTTAGGTTATTTGTCTGAAATGTTTCTGTGTTTCATAGGTAGGCCTGTATCATTATGATCTTCCCTCCGAGGACTGCCTTCACTCTGTCCCGTAAGTTTTGGACTGTTGTGAGTTAATTTTCACTTGTTTCCAGAAACTTTTTGATTTCTTCCCTAATTTCATTGTTGACCCATTCATCATTTAATAGCATGCTATTCAATCTCCATGATTTTGAGTGTTTTGGGTTTTTTCCCTTGGGTTTGGTTTCTAGTTTCAGTCCCTTGTGGTTGGAGAAAATGCTTGGTATGATTTCAATTTTCTTGAATTTGTTGAGGCTAGTTTTGTGTCCTATCATGTGGTCTGCCTTTGAGAATGTTCCATGTGCATTTGAAAAGAATTTGTATTTAGTGTTTTGGGGATGAAGGGCTCTATATATATCAGTTAAATCCATTTCATCTAGAGTATTGTTCAATGCCATAATATCTTTGTTGATATTTTGTTTGGAAGATCTGTTCATTTTTGACAGTGGGGTGTTGAAATCCCCTACTATAATTGTGTTGCTGTCAATATCTTTCTTGAAGTCCTCTAAGATTTTCTTTATGTATTTAGGTGCTCCTATGTTGAGTGCATATATATTTACAATGTTTATGTCTTCTTGGTGGATTCTTCCCTTGAGTATTATGAAGTGACCTTCTGGGTCTCTCTTTATGGCCCTTCTTTTGAAGTCTATTTTGTCTGATATGAGTATTGCTACCCCAGCTTTTTTTCTTCCGTCCATTTGCTTGGAAAATTTGTATCCAGGCCTTCACTTTGAGTCTGTGTAGGTCTTTTGTCCCGAGGTGGGTCTCTTGTAGGCAGCATATGTGTGGGTCATGCTTTCTTATCCATTCAGCTATTCTATGCCTTTTGATTAGAGCATTTAATCCATTTACCTTTAAGGTTATTATTGATAGGAACTTATTCATTGCCATTTTCATATCTGTGTTCCTCTCTCTCTCTTTCCTTCATTTCCTTAAAGCAGTCTCTTTAGCATCTCTTGCAGAGCTGGTGTGGTAGTGGTGTATTCTTTTAGACTTCTTTTGTCTGGGCAGCTCCTTATTTGGCCTTCTATCTTGATTGAAAGCCTTGCTGGGTAAATTAGTCTTGGTTTCAGACCTTTGATTCTCATTATTTGGAATATTTCTTGTCATTCTCTTTTGGCTTGGAGCATTTCCATTGAGAAGTCAGCTGCTAACCTTATCGGGGCTCCCTTGTATGTTACTTCCTTTTTCTCCCTTGCTGCCTTTAAGATTCTCTTTTTGTCTTGGAATTTTGCCATTTTAATTATGATGTGTCTTGAAGTGGTCCTCTTTGGGTTCCTCTTGATTGGGATTCTCTGTGTTTCCTGGTTTGTGTGACTTTTTCTCTCCTCAAATTAGGGAAGTTTTCCATCATTACTTTTTCAAATAGGCTTTCTATCCCTTGCTCTTCTTCTTCTCCTTCTGGTATCCATATTATATGGATATTATTACATTTCATATTGTCTTGCATTTCTCTTAATCCCTCTTCATTCTTTCTGAGCCTCTTTGCCTTTTCTTGCTCTTTTTGGGTGTTGTTTTCTACTTGGTCCTCCAACTTGCTGATCCATTCTTCTGCTTCATTGATTCTGGTTTTGATTCCTTCTACTCTGTTCTTCAGTTCAGAAATTGTATTCTTCATTTCCTCTTGGTCCTTGTTGATAGTTTCTATTTCCTTTTTCATGTTGATATAGTTTGCAGTGAGTTCTTTGTAGCTTCCCTGTAGTTTCTGGTAGCTCATTGTGAACTCATCAAGCTTCCTGATAACCACTGCTTTGAAATCAGTATCTGATAGTTGAGTTGCCTCTGTTTCATTTAGCATTCTTTCTGGGGCTTCCTTCTTTCCTTTTATTTGGGGATTGTTTCTTTGTCTTTCTATTGTTTGTGAGACTGTTCTTCTTAGCCTCAGCTTCTTAAATTGATATGTTCTGACTCCCTGAGTTTATGGTGTGAACTTCAGTGGTCGAATATCTGAGAGATTCAGTGGTGTAGTCTCTTTTGGGTATCCTGGTGTTCACAGCTTCCTCCTATCCTTTTTTGTGATCCCTTGGAGGGGTAAGGCAAAATGGTTTTCCACAGCAAGAGAGTATTCTGTGATATTTACAGTAGTAGCTGGTAGAAGAGATAGGAGATCCTTTGGCTATGTATACTGTTAACTATGTTCTACCACCTAACTAAGCACTTTTTAGAAAGGATAGAAAGAAGATAAGACTCTTGTTGGGGAGGGAAGGATTGTAAGTTGGATCTAAAAAGCAGTGATGTTGTGGGAGGTCAGATTCTGAGGTAAGGTGAGAGTAATGAACAGTAAATAGGTGTTGTGTATGAGAAAATAGAGTTAACCACTATAGTAATAGAGTTTGGGACACTGTGAAGTGGGCTAAGATCTGGGAGGGGTGTTGTGTAGTATTTACAATTGTATGGAACAGCTATTATTTACAATAATATTAGAGCAACAATGATATGACAGAATCTGTGAAGTCTAGGTAACCAGAATAGGGAGTATAGGACCTTGAGTAGTGTGCTAATGGAACACAACTGGAGTGAAGGACAGTAAATTAGGAATACACTATGGATGAGAGAACAGGGGAAACCTTTCAAACAGTACAATATAACTAGCCAAGCAAAGAAGGCTAAACAGAAAGAAGAGGAATACAAAAATACTATTCAAATAAAAGATGTAATAATAATAAAAATATAATAATACAAATATGCAATAATGTGCAGGTTCTCTGTAATAGCAAAGTGAAATTTGTCTTGCTGTCTAAGCCGTTGGGATGCCCCCTCTTTGGGTCCAACTCTGGTTTTTTCACAGTTCTGTGTTTTTTTGTCTCACTCATGGGTATTTAAAAAGAGAAAAAATGAAAAAAGAAAAAAGGAGAAGGAAGAAGAGATAAGCTTGGAAAGAAAGGAAGAAGGAATAAAACAAGAAAGAAGGAAGGAGAAGCAAAAGGAATTAAGGGATGAAAAAATAAAAATAAAAAATAAAAAATATTTAAAACAAACAAACAAACAAACAAACAAACCTCTTGCTGGTTTCAAACTGGCCAAACTGGTTTTTCTGGTCTTGCTGACTACGACAGGCTAAGGGGCACCTAGTCAGCTTTGGGCTACTCTCCCCAGGGGTAGCTCAGCATTCTCCCCAGAACTAGCCTGGTGCCTCTCCACGCAGGTCCTCTGCATGGACTCTGCAGGTTTCCTGCATTGCGCACTCACCCTGGGTTCATGGGCGTGAGATCTGGATTTCCCACAGACAGTGCGCAGTCTCCGGGTTTACGGGTGTGAGCTCCGAGTATCCTACAGGGCACGCACTGTCCCGAGTATATGGGTGTGGGATCTGAGTCTCCTACTTAGTTTATGGGTATGATTTCCAGGTTTCCTGCAGTGCACGCACTCACCCCAGGTTCACACCAGCATGAGCTCTGGTTCTCCCACAGATCTCAGGCACTCCTCGGGTTGACAGGCATGGGCTCTGAGTCTTCCACAAAGCCCCCTCTCCAGTTGTGGGCATGTGGCGAGGTCACCTCTGGTCCCATGGGCTCACACGGGCTCGGGCACACACTCCTCCCAGGGCTATGAGTGGGTGCTCACAGCCCCTGTGTGTTTGCCACTGAGTCCTTAACTCCCTTCCCTGTGACTTTAAGCAACCAGGACACTCTTGGTTCTGCTCAAACCTTGTTTGGCCGTGGAGGGAGCAGTTGACCTGGCTCCCTCCCTAGAGTCCTGTCGCAGACCCCGCAAGTGCCTCCCTGGTCTCCACGCTGATCCCTGGGCCCTTATTGTCCTGAACTACTCTCCTTACTGTCTGGTTTTTCAATGTCCGCTACAATATTTGATCTCCTATTTTCATATATGCTGTGGTACTGCTGGCTGTTTGCTCTGTTCCTCCATAGATTGGCTAGGTCTTTCTCCCCTGTGTAGGGGGCAGTGGAATCTGCTCCCTCCTACCATGCCTCCATCTTACCTCTCCTCTAAAATAAAAATTTAATAGGTTAAAATAATGGCATGCATGTGTGCCATGCTTGCACACCTCCATACCCTGAGGAATAGTAATATTTTCAAGCCACAGGTTTGGCTCACAGGTCCTGTTTGTATTGTTATTTTCACTTCTTCAGGTTTCAGACTCAGACCTCTGCCCAGAACTCCCACAAATGCATAAATCCACCTCATGATCATTTGTATTTATTTACTTGCAACTGTCCATGTTTTGGAAGAAAAGAATTGACTGGAATCAAGGAAAAGTAGTAAGTAGAATCTAATGGGGTTCCTCAGGGTTTTTTTTTGCTTCCCAAACACTCCAAATTTCTTCAGTGTTGTCAAAGTCTCCTCTGGACACAAGAGGGCGTCCCTGCACCAAGAATGACCTGCTCTTCCTCACTCATTGCATCATTTTCCACCAGTTCTCTGTGATTGCTAGATCCAAGTTCCTTCGAACAACCAGGGTTTGTGCTCCTACAGGGAAACAGGTGGCCAGTTCCCTATCTCCAGGTTATCGGATATATAATTTTCAGAGGCTAACACTCTCTTTTCTCCTCTTGGAATGAGTCCACCTGGCCTCCAATGATACTTCCTAGCATTAGAGCTACCTTATGTTTTCCGTTTTAGCTAGCAGTCACTGGGGAAGGAGGTCTGGGTAACTGGGTATTCCGCTTCATGCTGAGACTTTATCAAAGACCAATTATACAAATTTCAAAACAGAGAAATACACTTTCCAATAATTCAATGTTCTATAAAGCTTTTCTGAGAAGCACCTATGATCTCTGAGTTTTTCTAAGCAAGAGATGAGCATAAATTGAACCTCTCCTATCCTGGAAGGAGGTATCTGGGAGATGGTAAGAATAAAAATGGAATCTATACATTCAGAATAAGCATAGAGACAGTAATCAGTGTCTTGAGTACCTAATTCCCGACATACAGCAGGGGCTCAATGCATGTTTATTAAATAAATGAAAACAAAAGGAGGGAGTGAATGGATGTCAGAATAAAACTAAGGGGCTTTCATTAAGGCTTTTAAAAAAATCTTTCTTTAAAAAAGCATAAGTGAGATATGATTGGTATACAAATAAATGCTCATATTTAATGTATACAAATGATGAGTTAGGACCCATACAAACACTGTTGATACCATCACCACAGTGAAGGTAATAGACATATCCAACACCTCCCAAACCTTCCTTGTGTCCTTTGTTTTTTTTTAAAGTATATTTTATTGATCATGCCATTACAGTTTCCCCAACTTTTTTCTCCCCTTTATCCCCCTCTTCCCTGTACCACACCCTTCACCCTCCAGCATTCCAGCCCTCATCCACAGTTCATGTCCATGGGTGGCTTCTCCATTTCCTATACTATTGCTAACCTTTCCCTGTCTATTTTGTGCCTAAAAATTATGCTTCTTTTCCCCTGTACCTTTTCCCCCCATTCTCTCTCTCCCTCTCCCCACTGATAACTCTCCATGTGATTTCCATTTCTGTGATTCTCTTCCTGTTCTAGTTGTTTGCTTAGTTTTAGTTTTTTAGGTTCAATTGAGAGTAGTGAGTTTTTTGTCTTTGTAATGTTCATAGTTTTTTATCTCTATTTATTAGATAAGTCCTTTTAATATTTCATGTAATAAGGGCTTGGTGATGGTGAACTCCTTTAACTTAACCTTATCTGGGAAGCACTTTATCTGCCCTTCCATTGTAAATGATAACTTTACTGGATAGAGTCATCTTGGACACAGGTCCTTGCCTTTCATGACTTTGAAAACTTCTTTCTAGCCCCTTCTCGCCTGTAAGGTTTCTTTTGAGAAACCAGATGATAGCCTTATGGAAACTCCTTTGTAGGTAGCTCTCTCCTTTCCTTCTGTTGCTTTTCAGATTCTCTCCTTACCTTTAATCTTGGGTAACTTCATTATGATGTGTCTTGGTGTTTTCCTTCTTGGGTCCAATTTCTTTGTGACTCTCTGGGCTTCCTGGACTTTCTGGATATCTATTTTCTTTGCTAGATTGGTGAAGTTTTCCTTCATTATGTTTTCAAATAAGTTTTCAATACCTTGTTCTTCCTCTTCTCCTTGTGGCATTCTCATGATTTGGATATTGGAACACATAAAGTTGCCCCAGAAGTTCCTAAGCCTCTCCTCATTTTTTTTTTTTTGGATTCTTCTTTCTTCATTTTGTTCTGGTTGGATGCTTATTTCTTCCTTTTGTTCCAAATCATTGATTTGAGTGCTGTTTTCCTTCCCTTCACTTTTGGTTCCCTGTATACTTTGCTTTACTTCACCTTGCATAGCTTTCATTTCTTCCTTCATTTTGCAACCAAACTCAGTCATTTCTGTGAGCATCCTGATTACCAGTATTTTGAACTCTGTGTCAGATAGGTTGTCCATCTCCCTGTTACTTAGTTCTCTTTCTGGAGTTTTGCTCTGTTCTTTCATTTGGGCCATATTTATTTGTTTGGGTGCACCATCTGGATGAATGTTTCTTTAACTCCTTGGTTGTTGGCCTTACAGTCAAATGTTTTCCTGGCAGTTCTGGTTGTTCTTTGTTTTTAAATTGGTTGTTATCCTTTTGGTTGTATGAGGAAGCAAAGTATTTATGCCTACCCCTTCATCTTGGAAGGAACTCCCATTTTTTTTTTTGGTGGTAAGAACACTTAACATAAAATCTCCCCTCTGAACAAATTTTAAGTGCACAATATTGTAGTTAACTACAAGTATAATGTTGTACAACTGATCTATAGAACTCACTCCTCTTGTATAAACTAAAACTTTTCCTTTAGATCACATAAAGTCCCTCAAGGGGCAAATTAACTTGCCCAGAGTCACAAATCTAGTTAGTATTAGAGTCAGGACTTGAATCCCAGAGTTCTGATTTTTGATCTTGAGTTCTCCCAACTCCAATATCCAGCACAAAGCACTTGGCTATTCATGTCCCTGAAAAGCTGATAGCAATCAGGCATAAGCAGTCCTCCTTATGCTGACTCACTGCTGCTGCCAGCATCTCTAGGCTTCCATCCTGATTGCTTGCTAAAGAATTGGTCTTTGCCATACATGCTGCACACTAAGGGTGCTGTTGTTTAACAAGTAGGCTTATTTGTTCAGTTATTTTCCACTTGTGTCTTTAGGGTGCTCAGATTAGATTGAGGGCTATTCAAATGTTTTCAGGTGTGACTAAGCTGGCCACTAATACTCCTGCCTGGGCTTCTGTCCATAATAGGCCAGCAGACCCTGGAGGACCTTCTTGGGTAACTTAAAGGATTGACTCTTAAGCACTCAGGAATTATAGGATCTGTTGATAATCAGAAAATTGCACACATGCACAAAATGTGTCATATCATCCAAGGGATTCATAGGTGCTAAGCAGTTTGTGGGTCCTGGATTAAGCAATTTTGTTTTCCTTGGACATTTTTTTTTCCTGAGAAAATTTGAACATACAAACCATGTTAGAAATCCTTGACACAAAGGAATGACTGTATTTTGGGGGAACAACAAAATTTCCCCCATGGGAGTGGTTTAGGATTAGGGTAGTGAGGTAGAGGAATTTTTTTAAAAAAAAATTTATTTTAATTGTTGTTCTTGTACAGTTTTCTGTCTTCTACTCCCATCCCAGCCCACCACCCCCAGCCCTCCCCAGCTCCTTCCCATTTCCACCCCCTCCTAGCTTTTTTCCATGTGTCTTTCATACTTGTTGCTTTAAACCCTTCCCCTTTTCCCTTGAAATTCCTACCCCTCTCCTCTCTTGTTCTCAATTTCAGTGTCTTTGGTTTAAAATGACTCAAAGGAAGTCCTTTCCCAGAGGTCCCCTCCATCCTTTGGGGACAGTACTGGCAGCACACAGCTCAGCCAGTGATTGTGTCATTATATTGTCATCAGTCCAGTTGAGTCAGTCAAGGTACAAGTAACAACAATGACATTTGATGTGACTTTCAAATTAGCTCATTTCCAAGACAGAAAGTTCTTTCAGAAAGAATGCTCACCACCCACATGGGCAGTGGCTGATTCCAGGGGCTTTACCTGTTAAGATGATGCAGATTTTTTTTGGATGAGTCTGCTTAAAGGCTTGTCGATTCTCTTTATTTTTCCAAATAAAAAGCTCTTGATCCTTTTGGATTGTTTTTTAGTCTCTATGTGATTTAATTCTGCTGTGTTCTTGGTTAGTCTCTTCTTTCTACTTGCTCTGGGCTTTGTTTGTTGTTGTTCCTCCAGTTCTTGTAGGTGTAGGGTTAGGTTGTTTATTTGAAATATTTCTATGTTTTTTAGGTAGGCCTGTATTGCTATGAACTTCCCTCTCAGAAATGTCTTCACTGTGTTCCATAAGTTTTGGACTGTTGTGAGTTCATTTTCATTTGTTTCCAGAAACATTTTGATTTTTTCCATGATCTCACTCTTAATCTATTTATTGTTTAATAGCATGCTATTCAGTTTCCATGAATTTCAGTGTTTTTGAGTTTTTTCATTGAGGTTGGTTTTTAGTTTCAGGCTCTTATGGTCTGAGAAAATGCTTGATATGATTTCAAGCTTCTGCATGGCTAAAGAAAACAACAGTAAAATGAAAAGGGAACTAAAAGTATTAGAAAATATATTTGCAAATGATACTTTGGAGATGAGGGTTTAATCTCCAAAATATATAAAGAACTCACATGACTCCACTCCAGGAAAATGAACAACCCAATTAAAAAATGGGCAAAGGACCTGGACAGATGCTTCTCCAAGGAGGACATAACAGAGAGGACCCAGAGACATATGAAAGGATGCTTAGCATCACTAGACATCAGAGAGTTGCAAAGTAAAACCACAATGAGATTTTACTTCACACGGTAAGAATGGCATCATAACCAAATCAACAAACAATAAGTGCTGGTGAGGTTGTGGGGAAGTGGGAACCCTAGTACACTGTTGGTGGGAAGGCAGGCTTGTGCAGCCACTGTGGAAAACAGTATGGAATTTCCTCAGAGAACTAAAAATGGAAATACTTTTTGACCCAGTAATTCCACACTGCTGGGATTATGCTCTAAGAATTCTGAAACACTAATTCAAAAGAACCTCTGCACCTCAAAGTTCATAGCAGCACAATTTACAATAGCCAAGTGCTGGAAGCAACTTAAGTGCCCATCAGTAAATCAGTGGATCAAAAAATAATGGCACATGTACACAATGGAATACTACACAGCTGAAATAAAGAAGGAACTCCTACCCTTTGTGACAATATGGATGGAGCTGGAAAGCATTACGCTAAGTGAAGTAAGCCAGATGGTGAGAGACAAATACCATATGATCTCACGTATAAGTGGAACCTAATCAGCAAAACAAACAAGCAACCAAATATACCCAGAGACAATGAAATAAGGAATAAACTGACAGTAACTAGAGGGGAGGGGTAGAGGGATAATGGAGAAAATAGAAGGAAGGCCATCAAGGAACACGTATAAAGGACACAAGGACAAAGTCAAAGGAGTTAGGTTTGAGGGTGGGAGGCAGGGATGGGTCAGGTGGGTGGTATGGTGGGATGAAAGTGGAGACAACTGTACTTGAAGAACAATTTAAAAAAGATGATGTGGCTTATCTGCAAGCCATTTTCAGAGAGCAAGAGGAACAATTTTCCCACTCTATAATTAAAGTGCTGGTGGTGGAGTGGAGGAGCTTGAGCTTGCAAGGAGTTCCCATTCTTATTCACTGAATATCTGTCATTCAAATGGCCCAGTGGAATGCCTCAGATATAATATTGTCTCCACAAATAAAAGAAATATTTTCTCATAGAATGTCTCATTACCGCAACTTTGCTGTAAGACTCCATTTGATAAATATATAGAAAAGCAAACTAACCTGTTTCACTTTTTAAATTCCTTCAACTATTTTGTGCATATAATTAAATAAACCCTGCTTTATTTATGAATGTGTGTGTTTTAATCTTAAAGGGCACAGTAGTAGGAGTGTTCATGCCCTTAATGCAGCTCCATGGAGTCTACATAATCACTTAGATTCTTGAGCCTTTTTCTCAAGAGTCTGTCTTGAAGGAGCACTGTCTCAGAGCAGACTTCTTTTGGATGGACAAGTAAAGACAGCAAAAGCAAATGATTGGGTAAAGAGAAACAAGTTACTGAAAGTGTGTCTAGTAAGATTACAATGTGTAAGAAAAAGATACTATCTATACTCATGCATAGACTGCATCTAGAAGGACCGCCAGGGAATGCTTACAATGATCCTGCCTGGGAAGTGGCAGTGTGACTTCAGGATTGGTAAGGAGGAAGGTTTTTAAATTTCACCTTGCATTCTTCTGGGCTCCTCAAATTGTTCATATGAGATTTTTTAAAAATTACATTTAACATTAAAAAAATCTAGTTGGAAGAAAAAAGTCTTAATATAGTCTTTAAATTCAGATATGGAGGTCAATTTTAATTGGGGGAGGGGTATGGTGTGTTAGAGTAAACAGACACAGTTTGGGATCTACCACTGTATTAGATTCCTGTAGCTATTGTAACAAATGGCCACAGTTGGGTGGCTTAAAGCAACAAGAATTTATTCTTTCACCATTCTGGAAGCCAGAAGTCTGAGATTAAGGTGTCATCAGGGTCTCATTGCTTCTTCAAGCTCCAGGGAAGATTTCTTCCTTGTCTCTTCCTAGCTTCTGGTGGTTGCGAGTGATCCTTGGCATTCCTTAGCTAGCAACTTCATCACTCCAATCTCTGTCTCTGCCTTCATATGGCATTGTCCCTGTATGTCCCTTTGTCTTTGCTTGGCCTTATAATAAGGACACTAGGCATTGGATATAGGACCCTACCTAATCCAGTATGACCTCATCTTAACATAACTAATCATATCTGCGAAGACCTTATTTCCTAATAAGGCCATATTCTGAGGTTTTAGGTGGACATGAATTTTGCGGGTACATTATTTGTGTTAGTCAGCTTGGGCTACCATATCAAAATACCAGACTGAGAGGCTTAAACAACAAAGATTTATTTCTCACAGCTCTTGAGGCTTGAAGTCCAAGAGTAAGGTGCTAGCATGTTGGTTTCTAATGAGGCATTTCTTCCTGGTGTTTAGATGGTCACCTTCTTGCTGTGTCTTTACATTGACCTTCTGTGTGCATGTACCCTTGTTTCTGAGAGTGAGCACACCACGCATGGTGGGAGTGGGAAGAGGGAGAGGGAGAGAGAGGGAAATAGATCTCTGGTTTCTCTTCCTATTTTTATAGGGACATCAATCTTATCAGACCAGGGTCCCTCCCTTGTGACTTCATTTAACCTTAGTTACACCCCTAAGGGCCCTCTCTCCAAAAAGTCACATTGTGGGTTAGGGCTTCTATATATGAACTGAGGGCGGGGGCACAATTCAGTCTATAACACTGTTAAATCTAGTACTATTTGTGTGGCCCTGGATAAATTATTTAACCTACATACCCATTTGGGGCCCCAAACACAGAGTTTTCAATTACCACAGGGAGGCCACTTACAAGGCCCGGGCTCCTGCCCTTTCAGTGTTCTTATTTTTCCAATCTGTGGTTCTGAGAAATCTTCTTTACCTCCTCCCTCACTCCTGGAAGCTTCCTCCCAATCTTCTGTTGCTTAGCAATGCCAAGATTGCACCCATTATAATTTCAGACTGCACAACCTTGGCCAGGTCCTTACAGCTTCTCCATAATCTTTGTCTTTATTATCTGTGACCTTGCCTTGGAACTACCTTGCCCACAGCTGCCTTTCCACATCTCCCATTCTGGTGACTTCCATCTTTCTTTGTATTCTATTGCATATCTTCTCAACAGAGTGGTCTTCGCACTGTTTCTACTCCCTCACTCATCCCTCATTCACAAATTCTGGAAATCTATCTTCTGTTCTCCCCTCCTTTGAATTGCCACCTGCAACACCCTAATTGTCAAAACTGATGGTATTTCCTCAGTTTCCACTACCCTCATTAACTCAGCTTCATTTGACTCCATGGACTGCCTTTTCCTGGACATTATGTGCCCACTGTTCTCCAGGACACTGCAATATCTCTGCCCTGATCTTTCTGGTGTACCTTTCTGTTTATGTAAGAACTCCTACTACTCCTCTTTATGTCAAAGTCAAACAGGAATCCAGAAAAGGATCTGGGTAAATGAGGAGGGTAATTATCCACCTCTTTGCCAGAATAATCTAGGCCCCATAGGTTGGCCAAGGTTATGGCACTGTCTTTGTTAGATGGTGATCTAGGAGCCAATGGTGGTTCTCCATCCCCTCTAAAATGAAATCCAGATTTTTAGTGCTTATTTATTAGAAAACTATCGACTGAGCTCCTGAGTGTAAGACTGTGAAGAGTTATGACAAACCTGACCCCAAATCAGAGGTCTAAAACCAAATTACCTTCTTCTTTGTGATAGGCTTTGAACCAAGGCATGGATGCCTAACTGGATATGGTCCTCGTTGCCATGCAGGGCCAGGCAGTAGGCTAAGATGGTGAGGGACATGGTGGCCTTAGCCTTAGTAGGCTAAGTAGGTGAGGGACATGGTGGTGCACAAAGGCAAATGTGGTCTGTGCCGTTTTGAGCTTGTATTTCAATGGATTAAAAGGACATTTATTAAGACCCTTTAGAACCAGAGACATGGAAATAAAGAACAAACTGACAGTGACCAGAAGGGAGGGAGGAGGAGAGTGATGGGAGAAAGAAGGAGAAAGGGTAAGTTAAGGAACATGTATAAGGGGTCCATGGACGAATATAATGGGGAGGGAGGATTGAATGTGGGGGAGTGGGTAGGGTAGGGGAGAGTAATGGGGGAAAAATCAGGACAACTATAATTGAACAGCAATAAAAAAGACCCTTTCCAAACTGACCCCAACCTATTTTTCTGACTTCAACTTCTGGTCTTTCCTCTACTCTTGGCTTCACCTTCTGCCTATACTCCACCCAACATTCTGAAGTAACAAAGCACTATCTGTCTAGAATAGCTTTATTTTTTTGCCACCTTTCTTACCAGGCAAGCTCCTCCATCTCTCTTTCAGCCCTTCAAGTCTTGGGTTTCCTCTGGGCACATCAGCTACTGCACCCTGACTATCTTTCAGATATACTGTTCATGAGTCTAGCTCTTCTGCAACACAGTCTGGAGACCATATCTCTACTCTAAGGTAAGGTTCTTCATAACTCTTCAGTCTTAGGCTCAGGTAGAACTACTTTTAACACCAGGAAAAGGCGGCCCTTGCCCTGGGAACCCACCCTTTAGGCAGTGGTATGGCTGGGTGAAGACCAGAGCAATAGTGAATGACCCATGGCAGAGGCAAGGACTCCAAAGAGTCAAGGCATTGTGCTAGACCAGATCTGAGATTCCCATGTTTAGACTATGTTTAAGTTACCTAGGACCATATAACCCCTGCTTAAACTGCCTCTAGCTTGCTTCCAGGCATATCTTTCTGAAGGTAGAATGAGCCAGTAATATGCGGAACCCTAGCCCCAAGAGGTTGCTGTTTATGGGCAAAGTGTGTACATGCATGCCCAGGTGTCCACAAGAATGTAAATGAAGTCCCTTGCTGTGTGGGAAAATTGGAATGGAAAAAGAAGGGAAAAACATCAAGTCAGGAGTTGAGGGCTGATTCTTCTTATACCATCAAGTTCAAACAGAGAAGTCTGAGGAGTTTAAGAAGTTAAAGTTTCAACCTATCCCTTCTGGTCAGTAGGAAACTATAATTGTCATGTTAGGAAGATAGAGAATATTTTCATTTAACATCTTGTTAGATTCATTAAAAACCCTTAATTTTTATTTATATAGTGCATAGCCCTTCATTTGTTCTCATGTCCTGGGACCTGCAAATATTAGGGGTGTGTCTGAATTGGAGAGGCTGCTCTTGTTTCACCAGCCATCCTGCCCTGCCATTTTGACTTTCTTACCGGGTCCCTACTATTTGCAGGGTACAATGATCCCTCACCTATTGTGGGAGTTACGTTCCAGAGACCCCCGTAATAAGTGAAAATCCACAAAGTAGTGGCATTATATTTATTTTATTATTTATATATATTTTAAGGCTTTATAAACCCTTCCCACACTCATATAAACCTTTCCCACTCTCTTAGTAACCTTTCCCACACTCTTATAAACACTTCATATGCTCTTAAACACTTTCTACACATTTTTTAAAACCCGCAATACAGTGAAGCTGCAATAAGTGAACCACAATTATAGCGAGGGATGACTGTATTTTCCAGGGCCCTTCTCTGAGGGGGTGGCAGTGGGGTCAGAAAGAAGGGAAGAGTCTTTAGAATCAAGAGGACTCTTGCTTCACTCTCACATGTACCCTGAGTCCAAGATTGTACAGGCAGAAAAACTAAAGCCTATTCTTCAAAAATGCACAGTCCACTACTGTAGCAATGTCCACATGTGGTAATTTAAATCTTAATCTAAATTAATTAAGAATTAAATTCAACTAAAATATCACTTCCTTCATCGACTTAGCCACATTTAAAGTGTTCAATAGTCATATTGGGCTGGTGGATACCATAGTAAAGATAGAGGATATTTCCTTTATCCAGAAAGTTCTATTCAACAGTGCTGACTTGCAAAATCAGGTTTAAACCATCCGAGGGTGCTACAGACAGGTTATCTCTAAATTAAGCATTACCAGAAATGAGCAATATGTCCTTTTCTCCCATTTGAGTGTAAACTTAATGTTTAGTTTCTCAAACAACCACATCATGTAAGAAAATTCAGCAAGTGAAAAATATGAACATATCTGGGAACTTCAGACACTTTACCACGAAAATGAAACACTGAGAAAAAAAGCTAATCTTTCACTTCCCATTAAAGTTTATGGTAATTTGATTTTGGATCCTACATAAGAGACTCAATTACAAAAGGAAAGATCCATAATTCTTACAGAGTATAATGACGCACAATTTATTTGCTAAAGATTGATGCTTCAAGATACCCTTCTAAGTGTATCTCTGTCAAACAAATTATCCCACTGTGATTCAAAGAGGGGACTGATGCTGTGATTTTCTTGCTAACCCTCTTTTGACATAGCTTCAGGTAAGATTACTAAACATTTCTGTCTAAACCCACACTCCCACACAGGATGGGGTTCTGGGAAAATGTTTTTGGTTACATATCATATACAACAAAATGAAAGTTACTGAGCACTAAAGGGCATGTGTTCATCTAAGTGAGTTTCTTCTCCAGAATGTAGCATTCAATGTTGTTAGCTGGAACTGGTCCTATTGAGCTTTCACAGAAATTATTTATAATTTTCATTTCTTTAAAGGTCTTTAAAATATGGAATTATAAAAATTTAAAACTAGAACTGCTTATAGAAATCATAAACTGAAGCCCAAAGAACATTTATAAAGGATCCATGGACAAAGCCAAAGGAGGGAAAGATTGAGAGTGGGAGGTGGGGGGTGGTTGGGGTGAGGGAAAATGGTGGCAGGAAAATGGAGACAAGTACAAGGTAGAAAAAATACACTCCTTGATGTTACTTGAAAAAAAAAGAGAAAATAATGAAGTCCAGAGAGTGGAAGATTTTTGTCCAAACTGAATAGAGTCAGAAATACAAATCAGGTCCTTTGAGCCTGGGTTTAGTGTCCATTTACATGTTGGTTAGAGGAGAAAAGGCCAGCAAACAAATATCCAGGGAGGTTTGTAGAGAGTCAAGAGAGTATGCTGTCATGTAAGAAAAGAGTGTTTAACAATGGTGAGAAGGAGTATCACCTGCATCAAATACAGTGGAGATGTCAAGTAAAATAAGAGATAGTAGCTTCGGGAGAATAGTAGAGGCAAAATTAAGGTTATAGTGGGCTGAAGAGTGAAGGGGATTATCAATAAGAGATGACAGGTTGAGCATTCCTGTTTACCTTCCAGCCCTAGTGAGATTCCACTAAAAATAAATGGAGAAAAATTATAAGTCTACAATAACAAATAGAATGTGAAGTAGCCCCATAACAGAGAGATTTCAATGACTATTTTTAGGGCACAATGCAGATGAAAGACTGGTAAATGACAAAGCACGATAAGTGAAACTTCTTCCTGAAGTCTATGAAGAAGGGGATATAGTCATAGAGGGAGAACCTAAGAGACCATCAGGACTTGGATATGCCAGAGGGCAAGAGAGATATGGACACTGAAAAAAATATAGAGGACTGTAATCAAATGCAGGTCTGGCTGCCTGCCCTATGAAAGCCAATACTCAAGAGGCAGGTGCTGATGCAAAGGCAGGTGGCTTATTTGTAGATGCTGGCCACCTGGAAGATGGGGGATTTACATCTCAAAACCCATTTCTTGGAAAATAGGGGACTCATGTCACAAAGCCCATCTCCCCTTCTCAGTGGAAGTAGAGGTTTTCTATAAAAAGGAAAAGGGTAACAGAACAGAGATCAAGGAGGGGTTGCAAAGTTCTGTATGTGCAGATGAGCACAGTCCAGTCTGATAAGGCAAGTGATGGTCTGGTGCGCATCATCCTGGTTTAGTCATCCTGGCTTCATGTCATCTCAGCTTCACACTATCTTGGCTCCATGGTCAAAGGTCAATAAATCTCTGGGAGTAGGGATGCCTGAAGGTTGGGGTCTGTATCTTTTCAAGTTAGTTCCTAGGATTCTTATACAAACATGCTCTTCATCTAAAAGCTACATATTAGTCAGAATGAACACTTACAGAAATTATGTCAAAAGAATGGTGGTGAGAGTTACCACTTCCTACTGTTAAAATTTTATTTTTTAAAAATTTTAATCATTTTGGGGAGAGAAGATGGCGGCATGGTAAAAGGACGTACATCCCTCTGCCTCCCCCACACAGGTCTTAAACCGGGACATTTTTCAATGCAGCACAGCAAACAGACACCAGAAACACAGCATATTTGAAAACAGATTATCGAAAATTGCAGTGGACGTTGAAAAACCGGACGGTAAGGAGAGTACTCCAGTGGTGTGGAGACCAGGGTGGGGGCTGAGAAACCGGGCCAGGGCTGGCCGTAAGACTCTAGGGAGGGAGCTGGGGCAACCGCTCCCTGAACAGCCAAGCAGGGACCCGGCAGCGCCAGCATAAACCTGGTCACTTGAAATCTCACAGACAGGAGTTAAGATCTCATAGCCCCGGGAGGATTGAACTCGGGAGCTGGAGCGCGCACCTTTGTCTGCGCCCACGCGACATTGTAAACAGCTGCTAGGGGATCGGTGCATCAGTGCGCCCAGGGAGACCCGGCGCGACATGGCGCGCAGTCGCTGGGCACCATAGGGGTTGAACTGTGTTCGTGGGACAGTTGGAACCTGTGCAAGGAAGACTCAGGGAATATCGGGACTTGTGGGCGCGCGACCACAGTTCCCGCCTGGGTCCCTGGGCAGAGAATCTAGGGACACCTCTGAGGACAGTAGGCCAGAGAAAACTGAGTGCTGAACAAGGGGAAAAAAAAATACGGTCACCCCTCGGCCACTACAGTCTTCAAGACCAGAAAAATCAGCTTGGCAAGATTGATAACAGCAAGAATTAGCGGTTTTGGTGTTTTTTGTTTTTTTAATTTTTTTGTGGGTTTTCTTTTCTCTTTTTCTCTTTTTCATTATTTTGATCTTTTTTACTCCTCAACTCCTTTTGGCTTCTCAACACTTCTTTCTTGTTTTACTCCTTCTTCCTTTCTTCCCAAGCTTACCACTCCTTCCTGTCTTTTTTCTCTTTTTCATTCTACTTTTCTTTATTCTCTTTTCACTTTTTTATTTCCTTTTCCTTCTTTTCTTTCTTTCCTTTCCTTCACTTTTCTCTTTTTTAAACACATATGAGTGAGACAAAAACAAAACAAAAAAACCCTGGAACTGTGGAAAGACCAGAGTTGGCCCCAAGGAAGGGGCATTTCAACAGCTGAGACACTGGAAGCAGTGAACACCAGGATACCTGAAGGAGATAACACCATTGAATTTCACAGGCATTCTAACACAGACTTCACACCATAAACCCAGGGAACCAGAACAAACAAATTTAAGAAGCTGAGGCTAACAAGAAGAGTCTCACAAACAATGGGAAGACAAAGAAACAATCCCCAAATGAAAGAAAAGGAGGGAGCCCCAGAAAGAATGCTAAATGAAATGGAGGCAAGTCAAGGATCAGATATTGAGTTCAAAGCAATAGTTGTCAGGAAGGTCCAAGAGCTCTCAATGAGCTACCAGAAACTACAAGGAAGCTATGATGAGCTCACTGCAAACTATATCAACATGAATAAGGAAATAGAAACTATCAACAAGGCCAAGAGGAAATGAAAAATACAATTTCTGAACTGAAGAACACAGTGGAAGGAATGAAAAGCAGAATCAATGAAGCAGAAGATTGGATCAGTGAGTTGGAGGACAAAGTAGAAAAAATCAGCCAGAAGGACCAAGAAAAGGAAAAGAGGCTCTGAAAAAATGAAGAAGGATTAAGAGAAATGCAAGACAGTATGAAGCGTAATAATATCCGTATAATAGGGATACCAGAGGGAGAAGAAGAAAAGCAAGGAATAGAAAACCTATTTGAAAAAGTAATGATGGAAAACTTCCCTAATTTGATGAGAGAAAAAGTCACACAAATCCAGGAATCACAGAGAGTCCCAATCAAGAGGAACC
>PVKU01015321.1:0-18795 GCA_004027475.1 Anoura caudifer | reverse complement strand
TGGTAGTGGGAAAGAACTGCAGTGACTAGGAACCTGGCTCTCCCAGGGTGTTTTTTTTTTAATGTATTTTTCTTTTTATTTTCCATATAATTTTCTCAACCCGTCTTTTCAACCTCAATAGCACAGCTCATTGTACCCCTCATGCCAACCCTGTGGACTATGCATTCTAGATGAAGGTCCTAGTCCATTCTGTATGGCCCTTAGGGGCAGAAAAGTGCTGGCTACACAAGTCTGCATTTAGTATTTATAGAGCATAAAGGGAAGGGAATTATAGATATAAGGTATTCTGAGAGAAAATAAATAAAGCCTAATATAGGATTTGTGGAGGATTAACAGGATAGATGTTTAAGGATCAGAATGACAAAAAAAGAATGGAAACAAATTTATAACAATATTGAAAATCCATTAATTTGCTCCCTCATCCGTGTTCAAAGGAAAAACCCTCTAAGAATATGAAATGGTTTTTAAAGATTTGTGGGTGTGTTTTTTTTTGGTTTGCATTTGAGAATGTGTACTTCTTTATGGAGGCCATTTTGGTATGAATCTTAAATCCAATTTTATATTCCCTTCAATATGATGATGAAGATGAAGTAGCAGTTGTTTGGTGAGCAATTTCTATCAAGCACACAGTGATTTTACAATATTATCTCATTTAAACCTCATACCTGTGCAATGCAAGTGCTACGGCTAACCTCATTCGACAGATGACATTGTGTCCTAAAGAGAGAAATTAACCAGCCCAAGGACAAAATGCTAATTAATATTTCAGGATGAATACAACTTTGTGGTCCAAACCTCCTTTGTGGAAGTGTCCGTATGTGTTTAAGTACTTTGTGAAAGCTCTGGACTGGCAAAAGAGACAAATGTTCGCTCTTGTTTATCCAGTTGCCTGATTGGTGTTCTCTGTTCTCACTGCAGGTTAAAATAATCCAATGAGTTTGTAAAATTGAGGCTCAGGCCTTCCTGCCAGCCAGTGCAGTCAGAATACCATGAGCTGATATCAAAATAGAACAAGTTAAGCTAACAAGTTCAGCAATGGACTAAAATGGAAAAGGGGTAGCGGACTATCATTACATTGAAAATGTCAAGGTAAATTCATGGCTAAGAGAATGTGAATTAGAGAAGGGGGTAGGACTGCAGTCAGCTCTTAGCTTCACTGAGTGGGAGGGTAAGTGGAGGGGGTAATGGAGAATGAAACAAATGTAGAGTCACTGGTTTTCTGTTTCCAAAGAAGATGTGATATAAAATCCTGAGCCCTGAATTCAGGAGAAAAATACTGAGATGTACAGAAAATTCTCAAATATAACCCCACTGGGGACAGATAGTATACAAAAATAAGAATATAAAACTAATAAAATTAGCTACCATTCACTGGAGGGGGAAAAGAATACTGTAAGGAGGGGTCCTGGCATCAATGTTCTTTAAAGGCTTCCCAAGAGGTCCCAATGCATGTACAGGATTGAGATTTATTGCCTTGCCTCTTCCCTCTTAATCCAGTCTTACGTCCCTGTACCTCTCCACTTTACTATTTGGCATATGGCATGTAGAATCTCCTGTGATTTACGTTGTTTCCAGATGAGCAAATGCCACTTAGTCCCGCTGAAGAGATGCTGCGTTTGAGCCAGCTTGACATGATTTCTGCAGAAGGCAGCTGTTTGGAGATGCAGAAGCTAAGAATACTGCCTCTAATTCCTGCCATTTCATTTAGTTCAACCCTAGTCATGTCTTTGCTGCACTGTTATTCCCCACAGCTGAGCTCCCAGGGTGTCACCTGGCCTTGGGGCCAGCTGCACCAAAAAATGCTCAGAAAAGCTTTTGGAGACTTAGCTCTTTTTGTTTGTACATAAACTAGTCATTTCAGTCCTCTCCTGAAAGTGGCAAGCACTAGCAAGAGATGCCTTTCATTGTGATCAACTCATCACCCTTTGATTTTAAGACAGTTTGGTTTTCAGCAACTTTGCATTTTGTTCTTTGCTTCAGATCTCAAGTCAAGGACTAAAATACCTTACCACCCTGTTCTTGTTGGAGCCAGAGTCTTATCTGTTTAAAAGAGTTTCAAAGGTAGGCTGCTTTGGAATTGCCCCCAGGGAATGTTTTGGAAATCTGTGTAGGAAAGAGAATTAACTGTCACCACATTTGGCTGAATGAAATATTTGGTTAACCATTGGCATGAAACTTTTGAATATCCCATCAGATATTTGTGTAAGAAAATCAAATAAATCAAACACCCTATTTATGATTATCTGAGCCTAGATCCAACTCCATTTTACACATAAACACAAAGTATCTTTTGTGCAGTTTTAACATATACTGAAGTCTATGAATGCAACTACAAAGTAAAAAGAGTGAAGATGATAATTTGTTTCACTTGTTTACCATTTCATAAAATCTTATCACTGATTTGGGACATTTTACTTGCCAATATGAAATACCTGTATTAGCCTTTATTTGTAGTTCTCATTTCATATGTGATGCTACAAATAAGGGCAAGCATATGTCTACTTCATTATTTTTTTCTGTCATGCCCCTGTACTGTAGTATTATTACTCTTATTTCTCCTTTATATTTTAGTGAGAGCATTGTATTGATTTTTAATGAAGTACTTTATAGGGGAATAATATTACCTATGAAATGTCTTTTAGGATAGATAAGGAGGTGCTAAAAATATTTGTTATGAAAAGTAAGTATTAGGGCCTAATAGGGTTGAAAACTTTTTCTTTAGAACAAAATGAAGCCTTACTTTTTAGGCCAGATCCAGAGGAATGTTGAATCTCAACTCCATATTTATATAAGAACAAGAGATAAACTCCAAAGGTATAAAGTGTGCAACGGTTTTCCAAAGAGTGTCAGCTTGGAAGTACAAAGATTCAAAGTAAATAGACTGTAACATAATTATATTGTACATAACATATTATATATAATTACATATGCACTATACATTAGATGTTCTGTGTGTGTATGTGTGTGTGTGTACACACACATACACACACAGAACATCAAATGAAGACCAGCCTTGAAAATTCCCAGAGCAGACAAAACCAGTTAAGTCACACAAACAAAGCTTAAGTTAGCTTATTTTGCAATACTAACTTGATTTGGGTCATTTCTTGCTTATGCCTCTGGAAATCACGTGCAAAACTTGAACTGTTTCGAAGGGTTAATATGAGGTAACCACTGAAAATTCTAGTTTCAATCACTGTGAAGAATAAACACTGCTTTCTCACTGAGTGTAAGCTGCTTTATACCAATGTACCCTTGCATCTCATTCTGTGGCTTGGTTTGAGCGCTGAGTGCTCCTGCTTTGCACTATCTTTTCGGTGTTTGCAGAATAAACTTTTACTAATTGCTACTTCAGTGAGTCACTGGTTTTACTTCCGTTATTTCTGAACTTTTGAATAATGTATATTATATGTAATATATATTTTTTAATATATATTATATAATATATACCAATAACATCAGGGATAATGTATGCAATTATATGAATATGAACTAAGGTGGAATACTTTCCCTTCATGTGACTGCTTGAAATACGCATTAACATGGAATTTCAATATTTCCTTTTAACACAAAAGATAAGACATGCTTTCGAAAAATTTCGGCTGAGTTAGCACAATGCAGAATTTATCAGGAAATCATCGTTGTCATACTGGCTTTTCTTCAAGGCCTGCTAATCAGGCTCTCCCTTCCCAACCAGGCCCTAAAAGGGAGATCCACACCCCTGGCTGTGTGTGGTGCCTGGCTTTCTTGGGAGGTTTCCTTTCCTACCCTGGTGGAAGTTGGATCTTGTTTTGTTGCAGTTGCCATAGGAGCAGCCCGTGTTGCAGGGTTGAGTCCATCGCTAAAACAAATACAAGCAAAGAGCTGAGAAGCAGATTTCAGCCTTCAATACTTGAGACACCAAGGAATGAAAACAATCTGTGCAATTCGAATAGAATAAATCCCAATGCCCCCAAGGGAAGTGCGGGTTTATTTTTAGACTGTGAGCACCACGGCTCAGGCTTATGAGTGACAGACTGAATGCCCGCAGCGGTGTGTACGTGCGTCTGTTGCACTACGGGTTTAGGCCCTTAAGCTGGGCCTGGGCAGCAGGAAAAGCAAACCAGCCCCGCCCCGCGCTGCCCTGAGCGCTCTGGGCGCCCCGGGCGCTCCGGCCGCCAGCTCCTGCACCCAGTAGGCACAGTCGCCCTTCGCTGAGAAAGGCTCATAGCCTACCATGTCCCTCAGTGCCTTTGCCATCCTCGTGACCCATTGTAGGGCACGAGGTGCTGGTGATATGTGGGGCTGGGTCCGGATGTGTAGCCGGAGCTGTGCCGTGCGCGGGTGGGGCGGGGTGTTCCAGGAGTAAACCTGGTGTTAGAGGCACGCGCTAGGACGCTGGAGTTGCTGGTCGTGCCCAGCATCCCGGTGGGAACCAGAGGGATCCTGCCTGGTGGTCGGTGGAGGGCGCGCGAGGTGAGCGCGCTCGCCAGATCCGCGCCAGCTCCGCGCGAGGGAGGACCTGAAAGGGGTCATGGACGGCTGTTCAAACCAGATAACGAAGAACAGCATTCTTGCGTCTTACCTTGTAAAAACGTGGCCTAGAGCATCACAGTTCAGACTTGGTTTTGAAATGCTAGTTTGTAATCGCATCATGTTATTACTGGCCTTTTATTACATATAAATATTTTTAAAAGGCATTAAGTTATTTAAAAAGTTAATAGACTTTAAGGGGAAGCTTTAGTTTTACCGAAAAAATGAGCAGAAAGTACAGAGAATTCCCACGTGCCCCCTTCTCCCCTCTCCACAGTTTCTCAATTAACGTTTTGCTTTGGTGTGGTTCATTTGTTACAATTGACCAGTCAACCCAGATACATTATTTTTAACTGAGCCCATGGTTTTTCTTAGGGTTTACTCTTTGTACTGTACTGTTCTATGGTTTTTGACAAATGCATGTCATGTATTAACCAGTAAAGTATAATACAGAATCCCTCCACTGTGCTAAAAATCCCCTGTGCTCCATGAATTCACCCCTCGCTCCTTCACTCTTTCCCCAATCCCTGGCAACCACTGAGGTCAGCGGTTTTGCCTTTTCCCGAGTGTCGTATAGTTGGAATCATACAGAACATAGCCTTTTCAGATTGACTTCTTTCACTTACACATTGAAGGTTCCTCCATGTCTTTCCATGGCTTGATAGGTCATTCTTTTTAAATCACCGAATAATATCCTACTGTATGGATGTTCTGTTGTAGGTTTATCTCTTCACTCACAGAAGGGTATCTTGCTTGCTTCCAGTTTTTGATAATTAGTTACTGGCTCTTTTGCTGAATCTGTAATTAAGAGATCACACATCAGAAGTAAATTCGACACCAGCATTTATGAACCAGACATGGTTATTAATGACTTCCTGCATGCAGACACATTCGGGCCCTCTGCTGCCGCACCACTGTCTCCACACCGCTTCTGCATTCTCTCCTTATGCAGACGGGTGCAGAGAATAATAGGTTTTAAATTTAATCATTGTAAAAATGTGGAACACAAGTAGATTTACAGTTGTGAGTATGTAAAACACAGTTTATTCTTTGATTATTATTTATTAATTATTGTATTATTTTCCAGATGAACAACTGTAAGCCTACTTTTGCCCCACCTTGCATATATTTTGGAATATGTGTGTAAATAATTTATTTTCAAAAAGGTGTTCTGCTTTTGTTTATAAAAAATACTTTCGGAAATAAAGTCAAATGGAACACTTACTTTAAATCCTCCTTCTGGCATCTTCAATGAGAGAGTCTTTTAATTACTTTTTTCCCAAATGTTACCCAGTTCCATGGTCCCTAGAGCTACACTAAGTGAGCAACACATTGATGTCACTCCGGAGCAGCAGAGCATTTGGAAGCTGGCTTAACTAATTTCACCTCCAAGTGCAAATTTTTAGATCAGCCACATTTGTATTCTCTCATTTCCACTGTGTTCTTGGTGATGTCATCTCTTACCCAGGAAGCAACCTTTCTCTTCCCTGGTAGCCAAAGTTATCATATACCTATCCTGCCGAGCACATCTGCAGGGTTTAGATTTTTTTGTTTTTTTTTTGTTTTTTTAAATGGGAATAGGGAATAATATAAGTTCTAAACTCCATTAGGGGAAATAATAGCAATAGTAGGGATTCTAGAAGACCCAGTTGCAAAAAGCACTCCTTCTTGCAAACCATTGCTTCTGCAGCGATTGTTTACAATTGAAAGTCCACTTATAGAATGAAATATTGGTGTTTTTACATTGATTCTTTGAACCTCTAGGAGGATTTTCCCTTTTAAAAGCCATCTTGATTACTCAAGTATGAACATCATTGTATTATTAGACCATTTGGGGAAGACATCTACCCCCTTGGATTCTATTTTGGACTTTGTGCTCTGCAGAGGGCAGACCATGGCCAACAATAAGAGTGTCCTGAACCACTGTCCACCACCATACAAGGTCTTGTAGGACTCCCTACCTTCTGGAGGGCAGCCACAGAACAGCAGTCATATTGTCAAAAGTGCCCTTGCTCACCTAGGAACCTGAAATTCAAGATCTGCTCCTTGGTCTCCACCTTGGACGTTGTGCTCCTTAGAGCATTGCTGCTGAACCAACAACAAGTCACAGTGCCATATGACTGCTAGGAACTTCAAAACCAAGTTCTATGATCTAGGTTTCAGCTTCAACTAACTTCCTGATCCACAGAGGATAGCCACCAACCAACTGCAAAAGTACCTTGTACCCCTGTCTACCACCATAGGAGCTCTTGGTGGACTCTCTACTGACTGGAAGGCAACCTCAGAATAGCAATCTCAGCATCGTGTGCTCTCATTCACCTAGGAACCTTCAAACCAAAGTCTGTCCCTTGGACTTCACCTTGAACTTCCTGCTTCATAGAGGGCAGTCACTGATCAACAAGAAGAATGCCTTGGACCCCTGCCCACTTCCATACATGCTATCATGCACTCCCTACTGACTTGAGGGCAATTACATGATAGCAATCATAGCATTGCATGGCCTGGTTGACCTAGGAAACCTAAGACCCATATCAGCCCGTTGGTCTCTACCTTGGGCTTTGGGCTCCACAGAGCGCAGCTGCTAAGCAACAGTGAGAGTGCCTGGCCCCCTGGCCATCACCATACAAGATCTCAATGGACTCTGTACTGATTGGAGGGTAACCTCAGAATAGCAGTCCCAGCATCATGCACCTAGTTTACCTATGAACCTTAATATTAAGATCAGCCCCTTGGACTCCACTGTAGACTTCCTGCTCCATGGAGGGTAGTCGATAACCAATGACAGGAGTGCTCTTGTCTCCTGCCCACCTCCATACAAGTTCTAAATGGACTCGCTTCCTAATCTAGGGCAACTCCAAACAGCGTGTGCTGCTTCACCTAGGAACCTTAAGACTAAGATCTTCCCCTTGGACTTCCCCCTCCACCAAGGACAGTTGGTGTCTCCCTCTCCCTGACCTCCAGGACCCCACTTACATGCACACCCAAACCGAGCCTCAAGGTGTCCCTTAATGTACCCCAAGTGATCATCTGCCTGTAGCTGTTAGGTGAGCTGAGTTTGAGATACTCGTACCTGTTCGAGGAAAAGTTCCTTATACCAACCCTCATTCATCCAATCACTGAAATGTTCATCAAAATTATGAGCCCAGAAGTTGCAATCAGTGAGAAGAGCATCTTCACAAACGCCCCATGGCCACCTAGCCCTTGGTCCCAGCCATGTGCTGGCTCCCAGGAGGTGCTCCAGCCTAAAGACCTTTGGCCTGCAACCAACTTCAGCCTGATGTCCTGGTGGCATATCACCTGAAGGGCCCTTTTCATCTGGGGAGTTCTGTGGTTTAGTGGGGCCTTGATAAGGACCAAGCCTCCCTGAACACACCACCAGTTTGAGGCTGGGGACCGAGTGCAAGATCCAGAGGAGGCCCACAACCTGAGTGCAGAGGTATCCCTGGCTGAGCTCCTCCAGGCTAAAGACAGGTGCTGCACCCCAGCGTGGGAGGTAGAGGCATTACATCAGCAGGATCCCCAGTGGTGTAGGAGGCAGGCTGAGGTCGTGCTCTGGAGAGTTTTTATGTGCAGGTGCAGGGGCTCCTAGAAGCTTTTGCCTTCCACGAAATAAGCCAAAAATGGGCAGGTGTGACATCCCCATGCAAGCCCATCCCAGGATGGCACAGAAAGGGAGCTGGGCAGGAATGTGGGTGACCTCCTGGGGTGAAAGTAGTGTGAAGCAGCAAGATGTGGTTTTCACTCACATCTCTTGCCAGTACTTAAATCTCATGATTTTGATTATTTCTATCATGGGAAATTATTACACCATAAATTAAATTCTCATTTGACTTTTTGCAGACATGTTATTATGGGTTTAGCTACATTTTCTGTTATATATACAGAATTGGAAGTGTTTTAATGTAGAATATCTGTATTTGTGCAACAAAAAATCTATAAAATAGTCTGATCATTTCCCTTTCAATTTGGCTAATAAAAATGCAAGAAAGGATGAGATATTTACAGAAACTACTGCAAGTAATTGGAAAAAATTGGTGCATTCACATTTTCACACTTTCCCTTCACAGAAAGGGTAATAAAACCCTAAGTAATTACAGCCAAATAGCCTTCCAGCCGTGTTATTCTGCACATATAAATCGCATGCTGTCAATATTTCATCAGTCACATAAGCTGAATAGCAATAATATATTTACACAGCGTGTGTAACTGTTAATAGAATATGAGCAAGTAAATCTGAAAGGGCTCTCCCTAGAATAGGATGTATTTTTAGAAAATGCAGTACGAATTCCAACAAAGGTCAAAGAGTTCATTTCTTGTCATCCACCTTCTTGAAGTCAGCAGAAAGGAGAGGTTCACCTGTGTTCTTCGGGCTGAGTAGTGGGATCCCCCAGATGCTCCTGGGGGCCATGTTTGTTTATGGTTCAGAGACTGGTAGATTCTTGGTAGATTCAGAACCTGTGTCTAGTCATCGGGGAACAGGCAAGACTAGGGGACATAGCGCTCACTACTGAACTAGGTGGTTTTAGGCAAGTTGGGTTTCACTTCCTCAGCTGTAGAGATTTATTTTAGAAATGAGCATGTACATTTTCTCACTAAAAACACCAAAACTCTATTCACAATTCTGGGATGATAGGTATTGAAACTTTCTTTTTTGCTGGTCCTTTCAGTCTGCTTATTATTTCTAGAGAATGTCTCTAATTACAAGTGAATTGTTATGCCTTGTGGTCCAGCTTAAGTGGATATATTCACAGTTCTTTTCATCACATGAGAATATAAAGAGAAATTTATTTCTAGAGTCCCACACTCCTTGATCTTGTGAAATTTTTGTTCATTTCTAATGTTATTTGTTTTTCAAATTCACAACAGCTACATATACTGAAGACCCTCAGATTGCCACTATTTTGCAAGTTTTAATGTTGGGACTTGGCTATCATTGATCAGGGGAAAGAACGTTCAGGCAACTTTCCCTCTTACAGCCAAAAGTGCATTGACATCTAGAGTATATTCCTGAAATACCATCTTCTGTTGTGGCCAAACCCGTTCAGCGAGGTTTCCCTCCTCTCACTAAGATCCAGGCTGGAGAAGGATATGGAGGAGGAGGAAGGAGATCCAGGGGAAGGGTGGGCTTCCAGGAGCAGCAGAGTGTGGTGTTTTTCTCTCTCAGCACTTTAACCAGGGGCAGCTTCCAAGTACAGATCACTTCTTTCCAATCCATCAAACCTGAAGACTCTACAACTCAGAACAGTAGACCTGGATCTTACACCTGTTCGTTTAGGACTTAATCATATTCCAGGCTCTGTTGTTATGTAAAGCATCCCCCAGTGAGAAGATCAAAATGTGGAAATAAGACTTAAATATCATTCAATGAGGGTATAATGAATATTGGGACAACCACAGACTTCTTTTAAAAGGTGAGCTAGGATCATATGTATTGACAGGGGAGAGTACCCAAGATGTATATTTGAATAGAAGAGTTTGTATACTACGGTCCCTGTTCTGATTGTTTTTAACGTATAAACAAGGACCAGAGTTGGATTTATGGTGGCACTAACAAGTCAGCAACTCTCGCTTGCATACGTCTCTTTCAAGACCCTGAACTTAATTTTGTGTGTTTCGTGAAGAGACTCTCCGAAACAGCATAAGGGTGAGAAGCAACACCTGAATCATTCCCTGCTGGTCATAAATATGACCGAACACTGTGACCAACACTGGTTACCATGGACAGTTGGAACGTGTGGATTTTATACTTTCCTGTCATCCAAAATCACTGCCTCCCGCCGTTCCTTTATAGTCTTCCCTTCCCTCCCTGCTAAGCCCTGACAACCCTCCCTGTGTTTCTGCACCTAGCCTCTGAGTGAGTTAAGTCACGGGCTTTGTAGACAGGAATCTGTTACTCAAACATGGTCGGGAGCCATTCTGAGAAATGCATCATCAGGCGGTTTCACCGTGTGCAGACAGCACACAGGGCATTTACACAAACCTAAGAGGTATAGTCTACTACTGTAACTACACGTGCTCTGCTTTTATACAACTGGCCACACAGTGCATTTGCTTACACCAGCATCACCACAAAGGCATGAGTAAATGCACTGAGCTAGGATGTTATGATGGCTGTGATGTTACTAGGCAATAGGAATTTTCAGCTTCATTATAATCTTTTGGGACCACACTCGTACACGTGGCCTGTCACTGACCAAAACATCGGTCTGTGGTGAGTGACTGAAGTGGGTGGTATCACCACCCTGTGTCCCAGCCAGCACATGGGATACCTGCCGTCATCACCCCTCCAAGTCCTGCTTTTCCCAGTTTTCCTCCTGACCAGAATTGTGATCTTCCACTTTATGGCCTCTCCCTTAGCCTCTAGACTATCTCTGTTTCTCTCCCATTCTGCTCATTTAAAAAACAAAACAAAACAAAAAGTATATGTGTTTCTAGGAGAGAGATTTTCCTTTCTGCTATACTGTAGCATAATAAATGTGCTAAAATCTACTTAAAACAAAAGTAGCTAGTAAGATCTATAGAACCAATGGCAATGCTTCTACATTAATTAGACTATGGTGTTTCTTTGTATGTTTTCCTTAAGGGGAAATCTTTGGTGTCCAGAGAAGCTTAGGGCTATTTATTGCTGCCTAAAATTGGCCTTTTGGATCAGCTACACTTTCTGGACTGTCCTAACATTTTTTCAATATATTTCATTGATTATGCTATTACAGTTGTCCCGTTTCTCCCCCATCATTCCCCTCCACCCTGCACACCCCCTCCCACCCACATTCCCCCCTTTAGTTCATGTCCATGTGACATAAGTTCTTTCTATTGTACATTTCCCACACTATTCTTGCCCTCCCCCTGTCTACTGTCTACCCACCGTCTATGCTACTTATTCTCTGTACTTTTCCCCCCTCTCTCCTCCTCCCACTCCCCTGTTGCTAACCCTCCATGTGATCTCCATTTCTGTGTTCCTGTTCCTGTTCTAATTGTTTGCTTAGTTTGCTTTTGTTTTAGGTCTGGTTGTTAATATCTGTGAGTTTGCTGTCTTTTTATTGTCCTAATTTTTATCTTCCTTTTCTTAGATAAGTCCCTTTAATATTTCATATAATAAGGGCTTGGTGATGATGAACTCCTTGAACTTGACCTTATCTGAGAAGCACTTTATCTTCCCTTCCATTCTAAATAACAGCTTCACTGGATAGAGCAATCTTGGATGTAGGTCCTTGCTTTTCATGACTTGGAATACTTCTTTCCAGCCCCTTCTTGCCTGGAAGGTTCCTAAGCCTCTCCTCATTTTTTTGAATTCTTGTTTCTTCCTTCTTTTCTGTTTGGTTGTTTCTTTCTTCCTTCTGGTCCACTCCATTGATTCGAGTCCCAGTTTTTCTCCCATCACTATTGGTTCCCAGTGTGTTTTCTTTCATTTCACTTATTATAGCCTTCATTTGTTCATCTAATTTGTGAGCAAAATCAACCAATTCTGTGAGCATACCAATCGCTAGTGTTTTGAACTGTGCATCTGACAGGTTGGCTATCTCTTGGTCACTTAGATGAATTGGTTCTGGGTCTTTGACCTGTTCTCTCATTTGAGCCATTTTTAGTTTAGTTTAGTTTGGTTTTTTTTTGGGGGGGAGGGGGGATCCTGGTTGTGGCTGTTGCATAGTGAGGGGTGGAGCCTTAGGTTTTCACCAGGGTGGGGTAGCCCAGTGGCTGGGTTATAACTCTGTATGTGGAGGCGGGGTCCAAGAGGGAACAATGGCACTTGCTTTGCTCTCTCTCTCTCTCTTTCTTGGATTCCAGTCCCTTCTGCTGCTTTCCCCAAGCAAATTGGGCCCTTCTGGTGCTGATTTCTGTGTGGGTGGGCTTGTGTACGTTCTAGGATCCTGTGGGTCTCTCCAACAAACTCTCCTGTGAGGCTGGGAGTCTCTCCTGGCACCTCAACCCGCACAAGTGTTTTCAATCAGTGCTTTTAGGCTTTATTTCCCGGCGCTGGGGCCCTGGGTTGCGAAGTCTGTCTCGCTGCCTGTTTTCGCCTAGTTTATCTGTACGTGAATGTGTGACCGCAGTCAGCCTCTTTGTGCACCTCACTTGGTTTCACTTGGTCTGTTTGTTGCCTCCTTGCACCCAGTAACCGCCTGTGCACCTGGGGTGTGCCAACTGCTGCCTGCATGACTGGGACCACTAGCCACTGCTTTTTCCTTCCATGATCCCTCTCCACCAGCCGCCAACTCAGCCCCTCTTACCAGTCTGGTTGAATCATTGTCGGATCTGTTCTGGATGTTTTTTTGGTTATAAGTTTTTGTTGTCCTTAATTTTGGTTGTGAGAGGAGGCACAGTGTGTTCACCTATGCCTTCATCTTGGCTGGAAAACTAACATTTTTTATTTTGCATTATAAATCAAAATGTTTCATTCAGTGAAGCAGTTCAGTACAATTATTAGACTATAAACTATTTTCTCATCATGGAGTGAGCGCATTAATATTCTGTGATTAAACCTCATTCATATGAATTTAATATGAAAGAAACATAATTTAACTATACCTTGTATCAGTCCAGGTCAGCTGCATGTAACAGTTGGCCAATTTCTCTTGCAAAGGGAATTTATAAGCAGGCAATCTGGGGTTGGTGTGACCAGGTGCCCAAAATTCATTAAAGACTCAATCCCCACTGGCTATAACTCTGGGACCTCCAAAGGAATGGCCCTTGTGCTCATCCCCTACCAGGTACCTGGTGCTCCAGCCCTCTCAGCCAAGGTTCAGGCAGCCGCAGAAGAGGAAGAGTGAATACAAAACATTTTCCTCATGAGGACACACACTGCTGAAGTACTCCACGATGCTCTCACTCACAAGCACCGAGTCCTCTGACCAAGCCCACTGCAAAGGATCCTGGGGAATGTCCTCTGTTAACTGGACTGCAATGCACCAACCAAAAATTGGGGATCTGTTGCTAAAGAAGCAGGGGAGATGAGACTGAGGGAAGAGATGTGGATTTCCTGCCTCTGTGTTGACATAAATAATATGACAATTTAAAGACGTTATATCTCTTTTCATAGTACTTTGAACTCTGTGAGAAGGTAAAGCACATAAAAACATGATTCAAACAGTATAGTACATGGTCAGAATATAAATAGGTCCATGGTGTCAGCAATGCATGGATGGCCTGCGTTTGAACAGAGGTTGCTTGGAGGGATGTAGATGCTCAGGGAGCATCACTGCCCCCCTTCCCTACCCCCTGCATTTGAATGATTACCTTTATTGGCAGGATGTGGGTTTGATTGTCTTGCAGCTCTTGGAATACCACATCCCTCAGCAGATCAAAGCTCAGGCTTCCACAGTGTGCCATAGTCCCCAGCCTCCTGTTCTAAGACCGAACTACACCCCACCTCACCCCATCTCCAGTTGGGGGCAAGGCACAATAACCCACCAACCCAAACCCCCTCCTGAGAGGTGTAGGGGGCCCCAGAGTCATGCAAAAATATGACAGTTCCCACTTACATGCACCTGATGCATGACAGGACCTCAGTCCACCATCTCATTTAATCCTTTCAACAACCCGTGAGGCATTTGCTATTATGACCACAATTGTACGGGGGGTGGGCAGGGAGAATAGAGGATCTACCAACTTAGGTTTACCGCAAGTCACAGAGCCATCAGGTGACAGAGGCAGAGTTTGAAACTAGCTTTTTCTGGCAAGGATGCCCAAGCTCTTTCCGGATACTGGCTTTTCAGGGGCCAGGAGTTTGGGCTCAGAGTGGATTGCAGCTCAGAGCACCAACGAACAGTAGAGCTGTGCCCTGCATCCCAGAGAAGAGCCCTCCGTCCAGGGCCCACTGTCCCGAGCATGGATCTGTCCTGCTTCTCCTGTAAACGCCACAGTTTCTCATGACTCATAGGAGGATTTCTATTTAAAGTAACTCCCACCAATGAGTAAGTAAGGCCTTCTTAGCAAATAATGAAGATGTTAAAAGAGTAACTTGTTAACCTAAATGAGCCCATAGTTGATAGAAAATATACCAGAAATTCATGGTGGGGATTTGGGGGGCCATGTTGAGAGATTTTTCTCTTAGGTAAGACCTTTGAAACTAAAAGGGACTCCAGGTCATCTGGTCCCATCTTTCAACTTTCAAGATGAGTTTCTACACAGCCAATTGAAATATAAACATGGTTTAATGTAAATTCCCTCATGTCAGTTCACAGGGTTTTTTTTTTTTTTCTGTTTAAATCCCCTCACCTTGTTCTAAACAGGAATTGAAGATGACATTATTAGAATGTAGGTCTAATTCTGTATCCAGCATTTATTGAGCACTTAAGTATTTGTCAGAATCTGTGCTACAAATACAAAAATCAAAGTAAAATGCATGGCCCCAAGAAACTCAGTGTCCTGAGTGTATCATTGTCTCGGGTGCTGAGGCAGCTCGGAGGAGGGAGCCACACAATGCCTGGGAGAGACATCTGAGCTAAGTCTTCAGGGTTGGCAGGTGTATGAGTTTACTAGGCCAACAAACAGTTTAAAAGAGTTAACTAGAGCCTTCCAGGCAGAGAGCCAGGGAAGGGCACTTGAAAGCCCACAGCAAATGATCTTCCATGGAGCTAAGGGTGTGTGAAGGAGTAACCACATGTGGAGCTGGATAAGCAGGCAGGCCAGAGAGGTTTTAGGGATGAAAGAAAGAGGTATTAGCAGAGGTGTGCAGACTGTGTAAGCCAGGGGCCTGGGACTGCGAGGGTCCAAACAGGAAGGCAGCCACTGGGTGGAAGGGCAAACTCAGGAGACACAAGGACTCCCTTCTCCTCATTCTCCTATAACAGTACTTCGAAGCTGCTCTTCCTCCCACGTGGGACCTCAGAGTTGACAGCAGTGCTAGAAAAATACCAAAAGAAGATATATAAATAAACAGCTGTCAGAATTTGAATCTGAAAGGAATATTAGTAGTATTACAGCTTAATATTTTTTTAAAGATTTTATTTATTTACTTTTTTGAGAGAGAGAGGGGAAGGGAGGAAGAAAGGGAAAGACACATCAATGTGTGGTTGCCTCTCGCGAGCCCTGTACTGGGGACCTGGCCCACAACCCAGGCGTGTGCCCTGACTGGGAACCCAACTGCCACCTTTTGGCTCCCAGGCTGGTGCTCAATCTACAGAGCTACACCAGCCAGGGCTACAGTTTGTTTTTAAAAGGATCAATGCACCTGAAGTGAAGTTTGAACAAGTTGAAGTTATTTTCCCTCTCCCCAGATGACTCCACTGGCTATTTGTGAAAGTGCTAATAATGCCGATAAGGCAGGTGTTAATTCAGCACTTTGTACCTGCCTCACCCTGGCCAAGCACCATGTTCGCCCATTTACAAGCATTAACTCTGCACAGCCCCTTCCAACTTCCTCTCGGCTCTGCCAAATGCACCATCTCGCCGTGTTGGATGGACTCTGCAGGCTTCCTGGCGGTCAGTCTCCGTGGCAGCATGAGGTCAGCATGGCCTGATTCCTGTTTGCCCAAACACTGGAACACACAGTGTTTTTTTCAACCAGTTTTTAAACTGCTGAAATGTAGAATTGGAATCTCTCTTCCCACTCACCCCTCCACCAACACACACACACACACAGCAACAACATAACATTTGGAAAAGACTTTTCTAAGTTATTTGGCTCTTAGAGGATTACTATGTCACGGTGAATGGCCTCTGCTCCATATAGAACCACAAAGTATTTTGGTCTGGAACAGATGTTAGACTCAGGATATTTTTCTTCCCACATGGTGTATATAAAAATACAATGGAATATTATTAAGCAATAAAAAAAATAAAGTACTGCCATTTTCAACAACATGAATGGACCTAGGAGGTATTATGCTAAGTGAAATAAGTAAGGCAAAGAATAACAAATACCATATGATTTCACTTATATGTGGGGTCTAAAAACAAAACAAACAAACAAGCCAGAAACAAAGAGAATAGATAAAGAGAATAAACAAAACAACAGAAACCGATGCATAGATACAGAGATAAAGAGAATAACAAACAACAGAAACAGATGCATAGATACAGAGATAAAGAGAGTAAACAAAACAACAGAAACAGATGCATAGATACAGAGAACAAACCGATGGTTGTCAGAGGGGACAGGGTTGAGGACACAGGTGGAAAAGGTGAAGAGGAGTAAGATGTACAAACTTCCAGTTATAAGATAAAGAAGTCACGGGGACATAGTCAATACATCACAATAACTTTGAACAATGACAAATGGTTAACAGACTTATGGCGATCATATCATATGGTCTATAAATGTCGAATGACTATGTTTACAACTGAAACTAATATAATATTGTATGTCAACTATAATGTTGAAGAAAAGTATTTTCCAGTTGAAGAAACTGGAGCCCAAACAGGTTAAGTCACGTGGGTCTGGTCATATAGCTAGTTAGAGGCAATGCTGAAACCATAAATCAAATCTCTTAGCCAGCGCTTTTCCTTTATGCCTCTTTTTAACTCCCCCTCAAGCCATTAAAAAATAAAAGTACCTAGAGAAATAAAACAAGCCAAGCAGAGCTTATCATTTAATAGTACAAGTAACATTCCCCTGAAACATCTTACAGGGAAAGTTTTTCAGAACTGCCGTAGCTTGGTTAGCTACTTCTTTGATTCCTGCAGCCGTCCCTGAAGAAATGGCCCAGAAGAATGCAAAATGCCAACCCTATAGGGAATCTTCTGGGCAGAGAAACTGTTGCCAATCTGAGCATTTAAATCTCTAGAAAACGGTATCAGATAACAGATGTGAAAAACACTTACAGTTCAGGAGTCTAAGAATCTGCACATGCTTTATAAATATTACAATAATATTTTCAGAAAACTGGAACCAAATTTTGAGAAATCCATTTTTGTATTTTTATGCACACAACACAAAATTCACTTTCCTGAATTTAACCTAAAATCTGTGTAACAAACCATACTTTACCAAAACTACTTTGCTCTGAATCTAAACCAAGTGAAAAAAAAGATGCCTGAAGCCTCAGATGGGAAGAAATTTATCCTATAAAAAGCAGGTCTCTTATAAATAGAGGATACTAACAAAAGAAAAGAGGGCCCTGGCTGGTGTAGCTCAGTGGATTGAGCACAGGCCTGCAAACCAAAGGATCACGGTTTGATTCCCAGTTAGGGCACATGCTTGGGTTGCAGGCCAGTTCCTGGAAGGGGACACATGAGAGGCAACCACACATTGACATTTCTCTCCCTCTCTCCTTCCCTTCCCCTCTAAAGATAAATAAAACATTAAAAAAAAAAAAAAAAAAAGGAAAAGAGGGCTATGAAGTCAGGGTCTTTGTATTTCCTTACTCTCTGTGGCCACATTCAAAGAAGAGGATTTTTAGCCATTAAGGGACATGTTCTAGCATCAGAGAAAATTGAATCTGTTTGCCTTTTGACAATTCTGATCATATAGTTTTATATATGCTGACTTGCTACCACTACCAGGATTAGATTCAGTTTTTTAATCCATCTGAACTATAATGTATCATAATTGAAGTTTTTACTTTTTAGGGGGAGAAGGTTGGACGAAGAAGATGCACATCATCTAAAGAAGGATGTCTATCTCAGCTACTATTTGGACCAGTTCCAGGAATCCATCCTAAGGAGATATTTCACAAGGGGAAAATGCTAATCACACAGAGATGATTATAATCAACTTTGTGATAGCAAAAAAGCAAGAATGAGTAACAATTAGAGGTTGAATAAACTATGATAGCAATTCAGTTAGAACAATATGTAACCATTAAAAATCACCCACAGAAAACATATAAGAAGCAATCACGTGTATTATACCTCATAATTATACACTTTAGAGTTCACAAATTGTTTTTATATTACATTATCTCACTGCTCTTCATAACTACCCTGTGAAACAGAAGTTGTTTTCTCCATTTGCTGATAAGCAAACCGACAAGTAGAGCTGGAGTGGATTGTCTCGGGTCACTCATGAAATATTCAGTTCATTGACCACAAGGATTTAAAAACCTTAGGTACATAGATCTAGATCGGAAAGCCCGTAACAAGTTACAAATAGTTGTTCCGTTACAACAAGGTGTTTTTCCTCTAGGGTTACGTGTGTGTGTGTTTCTGTAAAACTCTATTAAACACTGAACATTTTTTAAGATTATGCTTGTATCCTAATGATTGAAGCTATGTTCTTCAGCTTCCTTAACAGAAATCAAATCTTCAGATTACTTATAATATAGGTCTCCTTTGCTTTACGCAGATACACACAAATCATACATATGGTCTGCATTCCTATTCCGACAGGAAGGTTCTCTGGGG
>PVKU01015320.1:0-18798 GCA_004027475.1 Anoura caudifer | reverse complement strand
ACCCACCGCCACCCACCGCAGGAAAGAAGATGATAGTTCCTAGCTAACCCAGTTATTGTGAGGATTAAATAAAACAATAACCATAAAGTGCTTGTCATAGTGCTACATGGAAAGCACTCAGCAAATGATCATCATTACTACTACTGAGATTTGGACAATGTGTGTTTTTTAATTAAAATAATGAGTCATACTTTCCATTCTAGCTTTGAGGAAAAAAATATGGAAGACCACTGATTCCTTCATGGAGAGGCTGGCTTGGGGCTAGATGACATGTATGAGATTGGCTTCAACCCTGAGCCCTTTCTCCATGGAGACTTGAGGGACAGATCATGAGCTTCTTAGAGTGAGAGCTACTTGGGATAGATGGTATATCTCAAGGTGTCCTCAGTTTGAGGTTAGCCCCAGATGTCCAACTCATCTGGGAAGTGCCTGTGGATGAGGAACAGACAGCCTGCTCTGGATTCTCTTCAGGTGGTCAATGGGCTAGTCTGTCAGCAACTGAGGGGAAGTCCAGCTGGGAATACAGATTTAGGAATCGAGTTTTTCACTCTGATGATGGCACAGAGCAATCTCTCTTTGCATCTTCCCACCAGTCTGTTAAAACAATTCTGACAGTGACTGAAATTCAGAGGTTCATTTCCCTGTCCCACTAAACCACTAGCTTCTGGAAATTAACTGTTGACTACGAAGAGAGGATTCAGGTATAGCACCATAAGTGTGTATGTTATACATGTCAACTGCATTTATATCTTTGTTTTATCAAGTCAGGGTTGCCTAGGTTATGTGGTAGAAACCAATAGCACTAAAACCTCAGTGGCTTAAAACAACAAAAGGTTATTTTGTTCACACTGCACATTCAGATCAACTGTCCGTGGCAGGGAGAAGAGGGATACATCATTCTGATTCTTCTAGGCTACTGCCCACATCCCAGTAGCTCAAGCAGGTCCTGTAGCCACACCAAACTTTAGCAAAGAGTTCTCTTGTCACTGTTAGGATTTTTTCCACTGAAATGGGCCTATCTGTAGTCAAAATGATCTAATGGGTGTCTTGAACCTTTGAAATCATCTGGGTTGAAACTGTAGAGGACTGACCAATGATCTAATTGAAAAAGGCAGGATGGGGAGCCAGCTTAGTGTCTTTTGAGAAAGCAGCTGTTTCATCTGCTCACTAGAGTCAAAATCAAACCTGTCTGTGCCTTCCATTTGAACCTCAATATAGAAACAAAGTTTAGGCCATACAACAGTCAAGGTGTGTGCAATAGCAATGGTGATTATTCTTTAAAAATGGTCAAAGTGATCTTTGTAATGATAATAGATTTAGTTTATTGAGTCTTTTCCAAGGGAGAGCTCAGGACAGAAGTGTCATGATAAATAAGTCTATAGGAGCTTCATTGCTTAGTCCTGATTAATTCTGTTTATAATTTAGAAGCTGAGAGAGCAATCTATGTAGTTGAAGGATGACTTCAGATTACACTTGTCACTTTAAAACACCAATAATACACTGGACTTTTTGACTGTTTCAAATGAAATGTGTAAATGAAGCCAGCAGAGAGATCTCTATAACTAAGCTATGGTTTACTGCCTGCCTATCACGTGCCTAGCACTGGGCTAAGCCTAGCACCGGGCTATGCACATTATTACATTTTTCCATTTCCCTATTAATAGGCCTAATAGCCCTTGACAGCTGGTGGTATTCTGCCCATGGTCTCTTGGCTGGTACATGGCACAGCCAAAGCCTGATTTCGGGGGCTGCCTGAATCTAGAGGCCAGGCTCTAATAGCAGTGAATGAATGAGACCCCCCTGAGGGAACCCCATAGACTTGGTAGGAAATTTTGATTCATTATGTATATTCTTTTTTAAAAAAACATTTTTTAAATTTATTTTCAGAGAGAGGGGAGAGGAGGGAGAAAGAGAGGGAGAGAAACATCAAAGTGCGAGAGATAGATAGATAGATTGGTGGCCTCTCTCATGCCCTGGGGGATCTGGTCCACAACGCAGACATGCCCTGACTGGGTATCGAAACTGTGACCCTTTGATTAGAAGGCCCACACTCAATCCACTGAGTCACACCAGCCAGGGCAGTTGTATGTATTCTTATTTGGCTGTTTTCTGCATTTGAGGAACTGAGGCACAAAAGGAATTCACTTAAGTATTTATAGTGGATTTATATTAATCAAGATTAGCTCTAGTTCTGAAAGTAATAAAATAACATTGTGCTCCCAGTCCTCAACGGGGAGCATGGTAGCTGGATTTGAGCATTTGTGAGCTAACTGTCCCTGGGAGAAGTAAGATTGGTGCTTCAGCCTTTTAGCTTATACTTCCTCTATCAGATTTTTAGAAACTTTCACTTCTCATAACTCAAGCCAAAGTGTCACTGTGCCTAAAAGATGAAATAAATTTCTTTCTCCTAACCCTGAGAAGGAGTTATTTTCTTTCTCCTAACCCTGAGATGGGTCCTAAGGCTGAGGACCCTACAAGATAGTCGTTGGCTCCACAAGCATTTTTTGAGCACCTCCTCTATGCCAGACATGTGTGGTGACACTGTGGTGGGCAAAACAGCTCTTGCCCTCAAGGAGCTTATAGCCTAGTCAGGGAAACAGAACATGACATGGACAGTGAGTTTGGTTGCCATTTTATTTGAGATTCAATGCCACATTTAATACTTACTTTTTATAGTGATGCCTTGGACTAAGCAGGTGCTTTCATTTCAAGGCAATGGGGCACAGTGGAAGGCTTGGGGACAGACGGAGATATGCAGATAATTTATTAAGCGATTTCATCACTCACTAGCCCTTTTACTTAATCTCACAGAGCTCAGTTTTCTCCCTGTAAAATGGGGATAATAATACTGACTTTGAAGAGCCAGGTAAGGATTAAATGAGGTAATGTATGTAAAGCATCCAGCATCCATCATGCCTGGGTCATAGACATACTTAGCAACTGCTACCTAGAATTATGATAATGAAGATGTCAACAAGGCAAGAAATAATGAGATGGGGGGAGAAATAAGAGGCTTTTGAGGAGAAAGGGTTCAATCATTAAAGCTATTTTCTCTGCAATAGTTACCATTTAAAATACATATTTAAATACAATCTCCAGCCCTCTTTTGAATACTTAAAAGAACAGGACTTTTCTTAAATTTATGTGTATAGGGTGAGATACAGCTGAAGGGGAGACGGTTTAATCTGAACTCAACCATTTTTCTCTTTTCCTTTATCTCTTGTCTTTTTTTTTTCCCTGAGGGTCAGAACAATGAACTTCATTTAGAGAAAGAGTGCTTACCCAAGGCCTGTTTCTATTTGAGATATTTCATCAGGAAAGAGAATAATCACTTATCCTATGGAGGAATTTTCACTGTTACTACTGGAACCAAGCTGTCATCATTAAAAGACTATTGACTTCCCATAGTGTGGTTATTCATAATGACTTTACAAGAATGGAAGCTATGTCATCATTATTATATAGAACACAAAGATCACAATTCTAAGATTCAGGATTCCTTGGTGGCAAGCAACAGAACCAATTCCATCTCACTTAAGCAAAAGAAAGAATTTATTAGAATGCTATGGGTTTGCTCACAATCTCAAGGAAAAGTGGAAAACCAGGTTTCAGAAAACATAGGAACCTGGATAGATCGAGAAGCAGGAACTAACAGGCTGACGTTTGGGATCACCCTTACCAGATGAATCCACTTCATTTATACTGAGTCTCTGCCTCACTCATGTCAAGATGTAATTTCCCGAGAGAGGAAATATGGTTGCCCAAATTTTGTTTCTGGCCCGTTGGTCAGCCAGGGTGCATCAGAGCACCTTAACTAATATACCAACCAAGCCTACCTGTAATGGGAGAGGGATAGTTAGTTTCTAGAGGAAACTGGGGTACTGCCATCAGAAGGGGGGCTAGTTAATGGGCAAGTAACAAGAGTTTTATACTGCAGAGAGCTTCCAGGGTATAGATGTAATGAAAGAATCATTACCATGCTACTTAAGGGGAAACTGAGGTACTGAATAGAAGTAGTTTGCCTGAGGGGTCACATTTAATGCCAGAAATGAAACTTTCTGACTTCTACCCAGTAAATGGGATTTCCCCTCTTTATTCTGCTCAGCTTGCTAAAGCAATGGTTCAGAGACCTGGCAATGTGTCCGAACTACCTGTGGAACTTGTTAAAAATAGAGGAGCTAGGTTTGGCATGGGGATGGTGCATCTGTATTTTTAATAAGCTTCTCATCTGATTCTGTTTACAACCAACTTGGTGGCCCACAACACCAAGTTTCCATAGGATCCAATATAGAAAGAGAATATTGTAGAACTAAAAATGGGATAAAGTGAATTTAGGGAAAAGGTATGGGTTTGGTGATAAAAATTTTTTGAGATCTAATTAGTGTTAGCTGTCTTCATGGTTTGGGGTTTAAGGGATGTGAAGACAGGGAGAACTCTCTGCTTATGACAAGCTTCAGCCACATGGATCCGGAGGGTTAGGCTGTTGACCTTGGGAGCCCTTGAAGTTGAGCACTGCAAGAAGCAGGGCTGAGGCCCCAGCAGGGCTATCCTGACCATCTATGGTGCTGAAGGGGAAGGATCAGATTATGTGGGTAGATTACCCAAGTGTTAAGATCTGGAACACAGAAAAGGGTTGGGAAATAGGCCTGAGTTGGCACAGACAGAAGAGGGATCTGTTACCTTTATCTTTTTTCCTCATCACCCCAGGTGACAGGCCACCCTAAGTCTCTGAACCAACTTGGAACATGGAGGAGTCACATTCCTCCACTTGTCACCTGGCTACTTTTGTCCATCCTTCAGGTCCTTGCTCAAATATCGCCTCTTCAGAGGGACCTCCCTGGCCCCTAGTCTAAACTAGGTCCCCTGCTGTTCTTGTGGGGACACCTGTTCTTTCCCAGTGCTAACTGCTTGGGCTTGCATCCCCTGCAATCACACAGGGTCCTGTACTTGCAAGGATGCCACAGTTGTTTTTTAATGCTCTGCTGTTGCCATCTTGAAGTTTTTAATAATTTCTGAATGAGGGGCTCTCCACTTTCATTTTGTACCGAGCTCTGCAGATTTTACATCTGGTCCGACACATCTAGCTGCATGCCTGTCACTATAGTAAAGGCTTGATACATATTAAGTGTAATGATTTGAAGTTATTGTTGTTTGACAATGTTTGACTTATTTTAAAAAGCAGATTCATATGGTTCAACCTAAAATATTCTGGATGAATGGGTGAATGAATAACTAAATGGATGATGATGGGAAGAAAGATACCTTGAACACAGTGGGTTGCTGATCCACTTATATATAACTTATGTATATCCACTTATATACTCCCTATTTCTTTCCTTCCTACCTTCCTTCTACCAGTTTTGATCAGGCGCCCATCCCTTCCCGAGTCACTCAGAGGTAGAGACTCCATCCCCAATTCCAGGGTAGATTCTAATCAGCCTACATATTCTTTCTCCTATGAACAATCTTCTTCCTCTGAACATTGTCAGGTTTGAATGAGAATCCTGGAACCACTGCAGCCATCTTGCTACCAGCCTGGTGATGAAACCAACACAAAGGAAACAGCAGAGCCAAAGGAGCTGCAGAAAAGCAGTACCAGGATATGAACCCTGATCTAACTCTGAATTTACTTTTTATTATGTGAGATAATAAAATTTCTGTGTTGTTTGTTATGCTGTCTGTTGCTGTGAAACAACTACCCCAAAATGGAGCGGATTAAAACAGTATATATTTTATTATATTCACAATTTTGGGGTCCAGGAAACTTGAGCAGGACTCAGCAAGGTGATTCATCTTATATCAACTGGGGTCACTCAGTGGTATTCAGCTGGCTAATGGGCTGGTTTGAAGAGTCCATGATGGCTTCCTGCACACATTGGGCATCTTGGTGGTGATGGCTGGAAGTCTAGGCTCCGCTGGGCATGCTTTAACCAGAGCATGTCCACGTGGCCTCTCCAGCATGGCCATCTCAAGGTAGTCAAACTTGTTACACAGGGAGTGCAGGGCTCCCAGAGAGAGTGCTCCAGGAGACAGGAAGTGGAACCTGCCATTCTTTTCAGGCCTGGGTTTGTACAGGCACAGAGCAGGCATGAAGCCTATCCATACTCAAGAGGAGATGACATAGATTCTCCCTCTTGATGGGAAAAGTATCAAAGAGTTTATGGCTATCTTTAATCCTCCACATTATTATGTAAGTCAATCAGAAACAAGTTTTCTGTTATTTGCAGGCAAAATGATTCAAAATAATCAAAGAACTTAATTTGTGATAATCCAAGGTTATTTCAAGCCTAGGAAGATAATTCTTCCTGTTCCTCTAACATGGGGGTCTGTAAACTCTTTATGCAGAGGGCCAGATAGTAAATATTTTAGGTTTAAAGACTACAGTCTCTATTGCAGCTACTCAACTCAGTCAATAAGGCATGAAACCAACCATAGAAAACATACATTATACATGAATGAGCATGTCTGTATACCAATAAAAATTTTATTTATACACTGAAATTTGAATTTCATAATTTTCATGCATCATGAAATATTCTTCTTCTTTTCCCCCCAAACATTTAAATATGTAAAAGCCAGTCTTAGCTTTTGGGCTATATAAAAGGAGGAAGCAGACTGGGTGTGGTCCCTCTTTTATCAGTCCTGACTCTAACACATCGAGCTTGCTCCAAGCTTAGGGCTGTTGCATGCACTCACCTTCTGTCTGGAAGATTCCTCTAAAAGATCTTCACATGGCTTGTACCTTCTCTTCAATTGGCTTTTAACTCAGATATGACCTCCTTAGAACAGCATCCTCTTAACACTGTACCTGAAATAATACCCCTGACTCTGAAATACCTTAATCCCTTATATTTTCTTGATACCACCTCTGTTTGAAATTTTGTTCATTTACTTGTTTACATGTTTATTTGCTGCATCTTTTCTACCCTACTAGAGTAGAATGTATCAGTGATGTTGCCTGTCTTATTCTCCTTTGTATGCCCTTACCTAGAACAGTACCTGGCAGGTAATAGATACTCAATTAAATATTTGTTGAATTTGAATTGAATGGTTACAACTTAATTCTCTGGGGCTTGACAAGAACATAGAAGGCCACTCAGTTTGTAGTTATCAAATGAAAGGAAGATAATAAAAGCGGAGGAATGAGAGTGAGTTGTTATCTTCACTTGGAGAAATGTTCATCACTATTATTTCCCTGTGTTTCAGGCAAAAGCTGAAGGAAAAAGTCTCTTCTTCTTCTCTTGTATAATTCTGACAACAGCTGTTTTCCTCTCTTGGCAGATAAGAATGACTTTGCCTATTGGAGGGTAGGAATGGGGAAGCAACCTTATTTGAGGAGGAAGAGCATCATTGTGGTGGTAGTGAAATCGTGTTTGGAAGCTATATTTCTCTAGACCATTAAGGTATGATTTCATAGATATTTCCAAGGTCCCTTAGGGGAAATGGCAAAGGTCCTAGGTGGCACAGCAACGATACAGATGACAGAGTTAAAAGTAATATCAGGCTGAACTTGTCATCAGGAGGGAGGGAGGCAAAAGCAGCAGCAGGTGTAACAGTTAGGACAAGAAGGCTTGAACTTGAACAGACTGTACTGGTGGTGTTGGGTGGTGGCCAGAGCCCAACCATTTGGCATTGGGCTTTCTAAGCCTAGGGACAGAAGTGGCTTCCATCCAGTCCTGTGTCTACTTATTAAAACAAACACATCGGCAGTGCAGAAATAGCCCACTGTAGGTGAATATAATAAACAGGAAGTGTCCATGGGAAGCTGTGAGAGACACAGCCTAGGGGACCTTGGAAGTTAGAAGTTTGTGAGTTCACTGAGTTCAGGTAAGGAGAGCTCTGGGACAGAGAGAGCACACAGTAGAAACAGAGTGAGGCTGATAGGGAAGGTGAGAAGAGGCTGACCTGAAAATGTTGAGAGCATAGTGTGGATTGCATTCCTAGGCCAGCTGGGCTAAGAAGTGACTATGACTTTCATCAACTGGTGTTTGTTGGCACCAATTCAATGCCAACAAGAATCCGCAATTTGGGGTGTGGTGAAGAAGGAAACTTGATTCAGTGTGAAACAGCTCAATTGTCATACAGCACTGCTGTGGAACAGCTGAATTGTGATATAGGACAGCAGTGAAGCAGCATGGCTATGAGGCAGCCCTGGGGCCAGGCTTCTCTCTGACTAGACAGTTCTGCTCTGCTCTTTACTGGTCTGCTCTGTTCTTCGCAGGTGGTCCGCTTTGTGCTGTGTTGGTCTGCTCTGGTTTGTGCTGATTTGTACCACTCTGCTCTGGCAAGATGGTGTTTCAGCTCAGCCAGGGAGATAGTTTTCAACCTTCCTTGGAAAGAGAAAGTGTGCTCTCAGAGCCAGAGGGGAGCCAGTTTAGATGGATCAAAGTCCCTGCCCCTGGTCCCTGATTAGTCTGTCCTCATGCAAATAAAGACTCCAAATCCTTGATTGGTCCAAAAGGCATTGTTCTGATTGGTCAGAATAGAGCCTCTCTGGTTGCTCAGAGTTATACAGCTCTGACTGGAGTCCTATTGGTTGAAATAGGATTCTAGGAACTCCTATGTAAGGGCTGGTTCAGATGGCAGAAATACAGTGTAGACAGGCAGTTCATTGCAGAGGTGGACAATTCAGTGCAGGCCTCTCCCTGAAGCAGTTTGTGTGAGAGGCCCCTGTGTAGAAAGGGCTGCTAGACTGTTTTTTTTTTTTTTTTTTTAATTTGATCCCAGTTAGTCACCAGTCACCTTCTTAGTAGGTGTCTTCTTTCTCAGGGTTCATACTTTAGACAGTCGATTTCCTGTTGGTGGATGAAGCAGGAAAAAAAGAGATGGAATTATGTCTCTCATCTGGACGTTTTGGTTGCAAATGGTGGAAAAGCTAACAAAATGGGGCCAAAGCTTAAAAAGGGAATTTATTGGCTCTCATAATTGAGAAGCATAGCAATATGCTAGCTTCAGCTATAGCCAGGTCTAGGATCTCACATAATGTCTTCAATGCTTGGTCTCTCTTCTTCTTTCTTCATCTCTTAGCTCTTGTTTCCTCTGTATTAGCTTCATTCTTAGATTGGTTCTCCCCATGATATAGTGGCTCACATTAGCTCCTGGTGTATATCCATCTAGCTTCAAGTTCAACAAAGACTACTTTTGGCCTAGTTGCTCTAGCAAGTCCAATAATTCTATCTCATTGCCTCTGGTTGGATCATGTGTCTGGTTCCTTTTTAAGGGTGAGATGCCTATTTGGATATATAGGTACAGTGTCCAGCAGTCACATGGTATATACCTATCTGGAGTTCAGAATACAGGTCAGCCCTGACTGGTGTGGCTCAGTTAATTGGGCATTGTCCTGCAAAATGAATGCTAGTTCTATTCCCAGTCAGGACACATGCCTGGGCTGTGGGTTTGGTCCCTAGTCAGGGTGTGTATGAGAGGTAACCAACTGATGTTTCGCTCCATCTCTTTTTCCTTCCCTTCCTTTCTCTGTAAAAATAAATAAAATCTTTTTTAAAAAAAGAATAGAGTTCAAAGCTAGGATAGATACTTTTAGGTTGCTGGTGTATAGATGGCATTCGCAGCCATGAGTCAAGTTGAGGTCATTTATGAGGAGTGTTTGAATAGAGATTTGAGAACCAATCTGGGATAGTCCAGTGTTCAGAGGTTGGGAAAATGAGGAGGAATCAGCAAAGGAAATGGGCAAGAGGGAACAGTGAGAAAGCAGACCCAAGAGGCAGTATGTGGTGGTGACCCAGAGGTCAAGTGAAAAAAAATTATTGTGCTTAAAGTAAGAAACCACCTGCCAAATTCTAATTTACCCCAGGTCAGCAGATAGTGTATTTCCACATGTGTATTTTTGTGTGTGTGCACGTGGAAAATTTTTTTGGCCTGAGGTTAGCTACCATATATTCCCTTTGTTTCTCCCCTAGAAATTCTGAGTTCCTGTGGTCCAGGACTTCAGTTGTGGGTCTGTGATTACAAATTTCACCACTTCTCTTTTCTTCTTGTGGCAGCTGCAAGATCAGTTCACTTTCTACAGTTCTAAGGAAAGCCTGAAGCATTGAGCATCTGCCAGGACTTCCCATGCATCCACCCATGAGATAGTTCCTGGGAATTTACAACGTGTAGGCACCATTCTAGGCACTGAGGATACAACCATGAACCACATAGTCTCGGCACTGTCTTTGCCAACAGGGAGCTTGCATTCTAGAGGACTGGGGTTGGGGAGAGGGAGACAATGTGTGTGTGGGGTCACAAACAAACAAAGTAACTTAAAATTGTTGTGCCTGCATTGAAGAAAACAATCAGGGGTCTGAGATATAGAATAACAATGGAGACTAAGAGGGGTAACTACTTACATTGGGAGGGCAGGGAAGCTTCTCTGAAGAGTTAGATCCTGATGTCTCCAAAGTAACCAGCAAATATTTTTCTTTGTAGAGTCTTGAATTGAACCTATGTTTCATTTCCTAGAACCCGCCGCCCCCAGGCTCTTGGTTTCCTCCTGGCTTCCCTGAACAACGGACGAAACCTACCTCCAGTTCTATCTTCATGTGAGCATCTACCTTTACAATTTACAGTATTAATTTAAAAAATCAGTCTTTTAATAATTTTATCTAACATTTGCTAGATGAAACAAAATATTATAAAAATGTAATTTATCAAAGTTCATCTTCCAACAACATGGTTAGTTACCATTTAATTTAGCTAACATATTTTTGAAGGGGACAGTTATTGTAGTGCAGACACTTTTAAATAAGCATTGTATGTGCATCTTATTTAATCTTCACAACAGCCGTGTGAGGTAGGTACTATTATCATCCCATTTTACACTTAAAAAAGCCTGAGGCTTAGAGAGATTGACTGTCCCAATTCACACAGCTAGCATGTGGCAGAGCTGAGTTTAGAACCCATACCTGCTATCATGTCTAAATGTGTAGATACAACCAGCAAATAGATCACATTCATTCAATTATAATCAATCAATCATTTTCTCAAGCCCCTGAGTTAGCAGCTCCTTCATGTTCCCAAGAGCCTTGGCCTTCTCCTGTCCTAACTTATCAACCATTTTGCTATTGCTTGTTGCTTCTTGCTCTAGCCTAGTGCTTGCACATAATAGATTTATTTAAAAAACAAATACAAAACAAGCAAAAACACTTAACTGGAGGGTTGCTAGTTCCTCGATATACAACTAATTCATTCAAGGACAGCACCTGTTCTCTAGGAGTTCACAGCTCAGCAGTAGACATATACTGTGGGATCCAGCCTGACAAATGCAGAGTGATCTGAATTGATTTCTATGATGGAACACGGGGGCAAAAGGGCGAGGCATCGGGTGTGGGTGTTGGAGAAGGACACCCGAAAGGACCCATTCATTATTCCACAAGTATTTATCAGTGACCACAGCACACGTAGCACATGGTAAGCGTTCACCATCTGTTATTAAAAGCCAGACACTGTTCTAGGTGTTGGGGATGCCGCAGTTCACCCGAAACCGGGGTGGCCTTTCCCTCGTGAAGTTCACCGTGTAGCCAAGGACAACAGGCAGTGGGCGTAATTATGTAAAATTGCGTTAGATGCGGAGCAGGAAAACAACAGGCAGCTGAAATTCTAAGGATGTTAGATCCTTCGGCTGGGGGCAGCCGTGGGCGGGTTTTGAGCAGGAGTAGCTGTGGCTGCGACGAACTGTAGGGGGCGGGAAGACTGCAGGGAAGAACTGGTAATTTTAAGATGCAAATTATTTTCTGCCAAACTGGAAGAAGGACCTAGTTGCTCGGAGCACTCGAGGTTCTCCCGGGTCGAGGCTGCTTTTTGAATGCAAACTCGATTGCCTAGCAGTGCAGGGCAGGCTGAGAACTGCAGCGCTAATTCACGTTTTTTTCGTACTCGGCACATGTAGGTTCTTCCGCTCCCCAGACTTGCAGACTCACCATCTCTGGCTTGGACCCGGACCGCTAGCGGGCGGGCAAGATACACGGTGGCGGGGGCCCATGCACTGCAGCGATCACCGGCAAGGCTCGGGGTCTGCAACGCCGCGCAGGCGAGAGGGGGCGGTGCTTATGCTGCGGACCTAGGTGGTGAGACGACCCGCCCTCTGTTTTAGGCCCCGCCTCCAGGCTCCGCTGATTGGGTCAAGGCCGAGGAAGGGCCGGGCGTGTTCTGGAGGCCGGGGGGGTCGGGCTGAAGCGGGCGAGCTGATTGGTCCGAGTGGGATTAGGTCATCGCTAGCAGGTTCGAGCAGCCCGGACGCCGGCGGGGCGGCCGAGGCTGCTGTGAGAGGGCGCTCGAGGCTGCTGGAGAGCTAACAAGCCAAGGAGGCTAGGAGGCGGCGGCTGCATTAGCTCCGCAGCTCTTTTGCTTCCCAGGCGCAGCTGCAGGTTTCGCCGCCGTACTTCCTGCTCTCCTGCCGCCCCGTAGTGCGCCGTAGCAGCTGGTACCCGGCTGGGTTCGGGAGTCGTGCGCGCAGGCGGAGAGCGTGTGGAGGGCTAGCTGGCGCCACACCTGTGGAGCCGGCGGCCGTCGGGGTGCCAGTCGGGGTCCCACCGCGTGCGTGCTCGGGGCTGCGGGCCGCCCGGGCCCCTGGGAAGGTGCGCGCCCCCGGCTGGGTGCCTTGGACACGATGGGGCTCCCCGCGCTGGAATTCAGTGACTGCTGCCTCGACAGCCCGCACTTCCGAGAGACGCTCAAGTCGCACGAAGCGGAGCTGGACAAGACCAACAAATTCATCAAGGAGCTTATCAAGGACGGGAAGTCCCTCATCAGTGCGCTGAAGAGTGAGTGCCCCGGAGCCGGGCGGGGAGGGGCCGTCGGGCGGCGCTCCGCTCTGGGTGTCCGTGCGCAGGGCTGATTTTCTTTCCCCGGGGCTCCGAGGGATGGGCGTAGATGCTTGTATGAGGCGGGAAGGCTACGTAAAATGGGCGAGCCAGCAACAGCCCGATGAGGAAGGAGACCAGTCGCCCAGTCGTTTGCGTTCTGGAATGGCTGGGAGTTGACGGAGAGCGAGTGCTGCTCTGGGGCAGCACGGGTGGGTGTGAGCCGCACGCAGGTGTCCCGGAAGTGGTGCTATAGTGCCCGAGGCGCTGCAGCCTTTTGGGAAACCCCAACTCAAGGCTACGACTCTGGCTCCCTTGGGGAAGAGTTGCTCGCCCTTGGGTGCCCATCCGTACGAATGGAGCGTGCCTTGCCAAGGGGGGCGCTGCCTCTCCTCAGAAAAAGGCGGCTTGTGACCGCTTCGCTCCTTGCACGCAGCTTCAGCCGGCTCGGGGCCGCCGGGTTTCCCGAAAGGCACAGAAGAAGGGCTGGGTGGAGTGGTGGCTTAGCTCTGGGTTCTTTGAAGTATTGGCAGTCAGTAACCCCCACATCTAGAATCAGGACCATGTACGTATGCAGGTCCTGATTCATGTGTTTAGCAGAAGGTGATAGCGGTGGGATTACAGAATCAGAGTGTTCCTTTACTCTAAACCGTGGGCGAGGGTTTAAAAATAGAACAGACATATCCTGACTCCCCCCTCCCGCTCCCTTGCTTTCCTTTTTACCTCTCCTGCTATCCTTGAAAACTGAAAGGGCTGAGAAGGAATGTCTTCGGTCCTCGATCAGAAAAGAAGTTTAAACTCATCCTTTAACATTCTGCAAGCTTTTGTAAAACCATTTTTGCTTGTTTCCTTTTGGTAGGGGAAAAATGAAATTTGCATTCTGTGTACAATTTTCCTTGACTTTTGCAGAGCCAGAGTTTCTCCTTCCAGCCAAACAAGAATGCTCTGGGGATGAGCACCTTGGATTGTGAGATCCTTTTTGGTGCTTTTCAATCCTTCCTTTTAAAAATAGTTCAGTCCATCTTTTAGTTTTGAGAATCAGGAAAAATGTGAAGGCAGAGAGTGGAACTGTCTTTTACTTCACTTTTCCTGACTCTGTGATGAATTTCTTCATAGGTGATATCTTTTAGTTCAGAAAGGTTGCTGTTGGCAGAGTAAGGTCCTAGCTGTGAATTTCCCCTAGGCCTCTTTAAAGGAGACTTGCAGAAGTCAAGTGCCTGAGCTGTTTTTTGTGAGCCTGTTCTTTTTAAAAATGAAGAGGGAGGCAATGGAACCCCAGGGCAGCAGGTGCCAATCTTTTAGGGTAAAATAAACGGAGAACTGTGATGTGTGATGTGATGAGGCTCCTCAGAGACTGGAGACTGACCTGAAGCATACACACAGATTCTTTCTCTGTCAGTCATCAGGGCCATTGTGGGTTCAGGGAATACTTGACCCCTGGTTTGGAGTAAATTAGGAGCCCATTTATAGATTAGGCCCAGGAATTTTGATGGGCTCTCAGGCCTGCTTTAATTGGGCCTCTCGGCTATATTCAATGAACATTTCAATGCTGCACCTGCTGCGTGCTGAGTCCTGCGATGGACATGGAAGATGCTGCAGTGACTGTTCTGTCCCTGGGACCACAGGGATTAGTATATGCCAGTCACTGCTTCATATGAATTATCTCATGTGCTGTTAATTCTTTTTACAAATGAGAAAACAGGCTTGGGGGAATCACTAGTCCAGAGTCACGCTAGCAGCAGGGCTTAGTTTTGAACCCAGGTGGTCTGAACTGGAGATGGAATTATTGCTGATGCAGAACTCTTAATCTGGCTCCATCCCACTTGCCCAGAGTGCACCCTATGGACAAAGCCTTCTGGAAATTGGATTTACATTTTGTATCTCAGCCTTGAATCTGAAGAGAATGCATACATGTGACTGGCAATTTATTTGCCTGCTACAGTTTTTTTTGGGGGGGGGGGTAAGAATTCTTTGGAGAGGAGGAAACAATGCAGTAATAGGGTTTAAGAGTTTTTGAAGTTGTCTAACGGAATAGATGAGCCCTGTAATGTGGGGGAAAGACTTATGTGGAAGTAGGTGTTCAAATCTTTGTATATCCAGCTCTATACTGTACTCTTCTACTATTAACACCCACTTGAACAGGTCATGTGACCTCTTAAAGAGAGTGAAGTTGATAGATGACTGTTTCCCAGACTTCAGGCTGGGAATAATTCTGTTATAATTAAGTGTTTACTACACTGTATACTATAACTATATAAGTATTTGTGTATTGTTTTTCTTTGGATGGTACTTATCAATACTGTAAATGTAAAGCCATTGTTTTAAAAAATAAATACATAATTATGTAAGTAACAGTGGTTTAGATGATTTATAATCTCTTTCAGCTCTAAAAATTTTATGGCTTTATTTTATAATTAGTATTTACAGTTGGATTTAGGTTTTATTTGTGTGTTAATATGAGACAATAAAACTGGCTTCCAGGGATTGTTAGAGTTCATCTACATCATTGTTAATTCTACTTTATGAGTGAGGAAACTGAAGATCAGAGAGGTCAGTAACTTGCCCAAGGCAACACAGAAATTAAGTATATTTAAAAATTAACTACATTTAAACACAACTCGTCTGATTCCAAAGCCTGTGCACTTAATCCTGAAGCAAAACCATCTTCTAGGTCATTTATCTCTTGTGTCCCCTTGAGAATCTGATAAACACCATGGACTCCATAAAAATGAACTCCCTGAAGGCTTCCCCTGGACTCCATACGTCTGGTCTGGACACATAGAAGTTAAGCAATAAAGTAATTTTGGACCCATATTTTTAAATGTCCTGATTTTGGAGATAGTTCTCACTTGATGTGCATTAGTGCTTTTGAGACTCCCAGTCACTTTTTCTGTGCTGATTTGTCCAGGCCTTTTCTGTGGGCACTTATTCGCCCAGGACCCTTTCCCTGTCCTGATTAATCAGTGTCTCAGTGAAAACGATTTTGTGTTTAAGTCTCTCTCTCTCTTTTTTTCCATGTAGAAACAGTAGAGGGTCAAAATGAATTTCAGACTTACAGAATTAAGAATTTCAGGAATTCTTCCTGGGTTCACATCTTAACCCCATCACATACTGGGTGACTCTGGGCAAGTCACCAAGTCTGAGCTCCTCCTGTGCAACATGGGAATAGCCACACTCACCTCCCAGGGTGGTTGTGAGATCTGAACAAAACTGTATGAAAAGCAAATACAGTAGCTCGAGCTGGTGCATAGCACTGCTCAATTAATGGTGGTTGTATCATCTTCCAGCATTCAGGGTTGTCAAGACTTGGATAAAAACTCACTTAAAAGCAGACGGATATTTTTTGATTTGGGTGTAAGGCGTTAGGCCCTTGCTTCCTTCATGTCAGTTGTTGGTAACTTAAATAGTTGTGTACGTGTTAACTGTTGGTGTGAAGAATCCTGGTAATGTTTGTATAAAAGTTGTGGTTATAAAAGTTGTGGTTAAGCACTATAAGTTAAAAAAAAATATATAAGTAAGTCTCCTAACATCTTGCGTTTCTAACAACATTCTGGCAGCTTAAAATTTCAATCTGGCTGGATTAACTCCCTGCCTCAGTGGCTGGACTAGCTGCCTCTCTCTGCCCTATAGGAAAAGCTTTCAGAATGCATTGGACTTCATATCTGGCTATCTCATGGAGTCAGTGGCAAAACAAATGTGGTTTCATAGAAAGGAAAGTGAATCACGCTGTTGATTTTGAGGGACGTTGAGGGTTTTTGGGAACTGTGTTTCCATTTTGACAGTTTGTTTATGAACTTTTTGCTGAGGATATGCCCCTTTAAATTTGAGTATACTCTTTGAGGCAGAATAAGGTATCCTTATTCTGATAGTTTAAAGTGAGGCAGAAATGCAAACTTTAAAATATCAACTTTATTAAGATATAATTCACCTTACCATACATGGTTCTCACCCATTTAAAGCATCCAATTCAATGGTTTTTAGTACATTCATAGTGTTAGTGCACTCATCACCACAGCCAATCTTAGAACATTTTCATCACCCTCAAAAGAAACCCCATTCTGATTAGGAGTCACTCCCCATTGTTTCCCAACTTCTCCACAATCCCTAGTCAACCTCCAATGCAATTTCTATCTATAGAGTGGACTGTTCTGGACATCAGAAGCGCAATTGAAATAGTTTTCTCTTAGATGGCGGTGACCAGCTGTAGGCACAGAGTTCTTGATTGGAATTCTGTAAGTTGCTTTCTCTTCTTCAGGGGGATTTCAGTAGAGGTGAGGTCTTAAAGACTGAACTTCCTTCCAAGGCCTAGAAAAGCCCAGGCGTGCCATTGTGTTTCCAACCCAGGAGAGGGAAATGGCTTCATTCTAGCTCATGGGTGTTTGATGGATGCAAAAGAGATTACCAAAACAAGACTAAGAATCTAGCCTCTTCTCTCAGTGAGCTTTTAGTCATGTTGGGGCAGGGTATGTGATGCTGAATCAAGCTGTACTCTTGAGTAGGTATTCTTCTGTGTGATGCTTTTGCTTTTTTTTTTTTCTCCTGCAAAACGCAGTGACTGTATTAGAGCCCATAGTTTTCATGAGATGTTTTGGAGATGGCACACCTTTTTCATTGCATTCTTGGCAGTTAATAATTCTGAGATCTCTGACCTGCATCACATCACCAAGGCAACCACAGTGAATTTAACAGAAAGTAGTCTAATAAGAATGCCAGCAGCCTTGTTTATTGAGCACTAACCAAGTGCTCCACTGTATGCTAAGTGTACACATTGTCTCATTAGTCCTTTTACCATCCATTGAGATGAATACTCTTATTTTTCTGCAATTTAGAGTTGTGGTAACTTGTCTGAGGTCACACAGCTAGGAAGTTGTACAACCAAGTTTTGAACCTGGCAATGGACTACCCAGCCTTTCCTTGAACATGATTCTTTGGTGCTTCAGTAAACACACTGGCAGTGCAGATGCCAATTCTATGTAGATCTAGATCTTAGGAAGGAGAAACGTGCAGCCAGTGCTAGAATAACTGAGAATATTTTCCCACCTCAGTTGTTTTTCAGAGTCAGTCCTGAGTAGCAAGGAATAAGCTGATACTTTGTATTGTGCTCTGAAGTTGTTTCTCTCTTCATCATAGGATTAAAGAGTAGTTGTAGGCTGGAGGGGCAAATGAGGGTTTCTGATTATCTCTTGGCTTCGTAAAAACAATAACATTTCTCTTTTATAGCATTAATTGCTTTTTTTATTAAAAATTTATTTTGATGTAATTGGCATATTAGTTTCGGTGTACAAGACAGTGACTTGATATTTGTATGTATTGTGAGGTCATCAGCATGATTAAGTCTAGTTAAGTCTGTCACTAAAATTGCAATCTTTTTCTTATGAGGAGGCTTTTAAGATTTATTCTCTTAGTAACTTTCAGATATTCACTACAGTATTAACTTTAGTCACCATGCTGTACATTATATTCCCATGATTTATTTATATTATAACTGGAAGTGATTATATTTTAAATGGGTAAAAAAGCATCAAACAGGGAGGCCAAAGCCTACTCCTGGGTCTGATTTGGTAAGATCAATGGTTCATTCTCTTTGCTCATTAAAACAAGAGTAAAAAAAAGAAATGAAAATGGCTCAAACCGGAGAACAAATCAAAGCCCCAGAGCCAATTTATCTAAGTGATGAAGAGATTGCCAACCTATCAGATGCACAATTCAAAACCCTGGTGATCAGGATGCTCGCAGAATTGGTTGATTTTGCTCACAAATTAGATGAACAAATGAGGGCTACAATAAGTGAAATGAAGAAAAATGCATGGGGAACCAACAGAGATGGGAGGAAAACTGGGACTCAAATCAATGGAGTGGACCAGAAGGAAGAAAGAAACAACCAAACAAAAAACAAGGAAGAAACAAGAATTCAAAAAAATGAGGAGAGGCTTAGGAACCTCCAGGACATCTTGAAACGTCCCAACATCCGAATTATAGGGGTACCAGAAGGGGAAGAAGA
>PVKU01015319.1:0-18861 GCA_004027475.1 Anoura caudifer | reverse complement strand
CCTGACTGGTGACAGGCTCAGGAGTCTTGTGACTCAGGTGCCCATTAAACCATTATACACTCAGCCCTTTTGAGAGGCCAAACCCAACCTAGCATAGGATCCCCAGGGTTGCTGGAGTCAAGATCCCTGGCACAGGGTTCTCGGGAGAGGTTTCTGAGCTGAGCTCAGTAAAAATTTCAAGGGGACTCTCAGACCATGCTCTGACCCAGTACAGCAGGGTCAGCCTCAGGTCAAGTTCATAGGAACATGCATAGGGGGCTGAATGGAGACTTGTCTCCCTCTGTTGAGTTACTCCCATCAGAATGATCCTTCTGTTGGAACTTATTGTCTGCAGGGCCGCAAGTTGGGAAGGGAACTGAGATCTTAGGAAATTTGTCTACACTCTGTGTATCCTGCATTAATTGCCAAAATCCAGCCTGAAATAAAGTGTAGAGGGCAATGGAGGCAGAATCCAGAGTCATCAGTCCTGTGTGTGAAGTAGAATTTGCCCCACCCAACATCCAAATGTCAGACAGCAATCACTCATGTTATATAATAAGCTGTCCGAATCCTTTTAATATTTTGGAATCTCGTTGTTGGACTATTACGGTGTATACTCCCGTGTCTCTGATGGTAACCTTCTTTAACAGCAAAGACCCATTGGAACTTATTGTCACTGGTCCATGTGCAGGACCTCTTAAATTGTAACTTGAGTTTGCTGTAAGAAATGCAGTTATACAATTTTTGTCCACGCCTTTTCTTCTGAACCACCTGAGGCGTTTAGCACTGGGAGGCTTAGAGGGGATATGTAGATGCACACCGTTCCCTTCAGCAGCATTTTTCAACCAAATAGTTGATTGGACTGTGGTGGGCAAGCACCAGAAGTTGCAGAGTGAAACTAGAAAATAAGAAAAAAAAAATGATCAGTATTTTTATCTTTGTACTTGGTTGGAAAGATGAGGTCCTCAATCCTGAGCAGGTCTCTATCTCTCAGCATTGTTCTGCATAAGAGTTTGTGTCTCCCATGGTCAAGGTCAATAGCATGGACACAATTAGTCCACCAGCTCTGAAGCTGTTACTTTTTCTGTTTCAAATACTCTTCTCCAAGTGTTTGTTTTACTCACCCCTTCACTATACTCAGATGCTCTCTGATATTCAGGAGTACTTTTAAAGACCATTTGCTGACCACCATTTCTAGCAATTCTGTGACTTCACTTTGTGATCTACCCCTTCTCTGTTATTTTTTCATGTTACTTGTGGGTACCTGACCTTACATCTAGACCTTTCCTGTCCTTCTGTCCTCCATAGAACATGGACTTGATGAGAGCAGGGCTTCTGTGAACTAGTACCTCCAGTGACTGCAACAGCCTGGAAATACATGGGGTTGAATGAATGAGATTTCCCAGGGTCCCAGGGTAAATCTTGGGGTGCATTTGCCCATTTTTGAGGTTTGTGATAATGACAATGCCTAGAACCCCTGGCTAATTTTTCCTGCTGCTTCCTGACAATAGTAATGATTTTTATTATCAGTTTTCATAATTCAATACCCAATGATAAATAACTGGAAATATACAGCAATTTAGGATTTTCTGCCTGTCATCACTTCTAGATTATGATATTTTCCTCATGCTGAGCCCTCTTCCCCATCCTATTCTTTCCGTTTGTCCTTTACCTTCAGGTCCAATCAGAAGGCTTCCCTTTTTTCTCAGAGCACTGGTCTCTTCAGCAGACCCCAGTCAGTCTCTGTGTCAGATCCTATTCTACCCCAAGGGATTGCCTCCTATTTACCAACCAGCAGGAGTCCTTGCCAGTGGACAAGTTTTCTGTGGGAAGAGACTGAAAGGAATCCCATTATGTCTGCTGTTTCCTCTGTGGCTGTGTCTTTGAGAAAAGCCTGAGGTTCTGTAAGGCTCACAGGCACCTCTGTCCAGAATGGTGCAATCTGCTCTGTGACCTACCTGTGGGCTGAGCTTTATTCTGGGGCATATTTGCTATTCTTGTCATGTGGGTTGGGGGCAGGGTTTGCACACAGGATGCTCCAGCGCTCTACCATCATTTTTGCCACCCTTGTGCCTTCTTACCAGTACTGATCCCCTATATTTTGCTTCCTTAGAAATCATGAGGCATCTCAAGACCACACAGACATCCACAATCACACATGTCTATAAACACATACACGTTCATGCTTTGTTAGGAAAAGCACCAGCTTGGGGTGTCTGGGTTTCGAGGTTTCCCCACAGCTCCCTCTCAAGTTCTCAGTAGTCTTTCCACATTCTCTCTCACATTTGACTTGTCTCTTCAGAACAGGAATTCTTGAGTAACTCAGAAAAACCTGTCACAAGCGTGTCATCTCTGCTGTGCATGAAATCACCTGTACAATAATAGCAAACATTGCAATGCCCTTGTGACAACCTAAAAATTCAGCTTCAGCAGGTGTCCAGCTAATTTGGTTGCCCAGTGGAAATGAGATCCCTTTATGTGAAGATAAAACCAGTTTTCAAGCTGTCCTTCATTTCTTATTAATCTGCTGATTCTGGCTGGCTCTCAGGAGAGGTTGAGCCTACTGGCCTGTAGGGTACACTTGCAATCACAAGGTTGATGGGGGCTCCTGTGTCCGTGAGAGGATGACACACTAATGCCAGCATTGGCCACCACTGTGTCTTGGTCTTTGCTCTGTCAGCACCGCAGAAAATGCCTCAAGTATTCCCCCCAAATCTGTGATATTTCTGTTTATAACAAAGAAATCCAGCTGGGCACCAGATCCTCCCCATGTTGTCAAATACTCTGATAAATTTTTATTTCCTCCCAGCAGGAAGGTCACAGAACAAACTGAAGGTGTGTTGGAATCAGGAAAGGAAGGTGGGTTCAGCTGGGGTAATGGGAAGTATGGGGGGGATGCAGACAACTGTAATTGACCAACAATAAAATAATTAAAACATTTGTGTATCAAAAAAGAAAACATAATTTGACTACAAGTGTCACACAGAGTGACAGGCTTCCATTGTGCGGTTTCCATCATCAATTTAATGAGCAGTCACAGAACTTCTGTGATGAGTCAGGCTCTTGGATGGGCCCTGGAAACTCCAAGAAAATTAACATCTCTTGGCAGTTGCACCCCTGAGAAGGTTTTTTCCAACAATGGTGGTGTCTTTAATTGATATCTCCTTCATTACACAAAATGTGTCATTGTCCTTGAAGTCTCGTCATTGCCTAGGAGCACACTTGTGAAATGGATATCACTAATTTATAAGTTCTTACAAGTTGATTAATAAGTTTTTTTTTTTATAATAATGCATCTTGGATTCTCTTAGTAACATTGATCTTTATGTCCCCTTGTTTAGATGCATAGGGTGCCCAGTGAATATTTAATGAGGAGAAAATAATTGTGTTCAACATTAAAGGTAAATTTTAGGTTAAAAAAGGTTTAGCTCAAGTGGATTAAAATCTCTTGAAAATGTATTTAGTTGAGTTTTAATCGTACTTTTTGTGTGTTTTACCAACCAGAAACTTATGGTAATGGGTAAAATGAAAATATTATAAAAATAGACCAAATATTGGAAACACTTTATATTATTTGCCCAGGGAAATGAGTCTCTCAGTCACTGTAAGTCAGGGCAATTCCATAGTTGGTGTTAATTTCTCCTGATAATAATTTACCTTTGTTAATTAATGCTATTGATTTAATGCAAGAAAAGACCTCATCACACTTAGAAATATTTACAGTTTATACCTAACACATATTTGTATTCTTGAGATGGTAGCACTTATATATAATTCAATTACCAAATTTCATTTGGATCTGGGGAAAGTGAAAAATGTATATGGTCTTAGTTGAATGATTTTCCAGTGTCACATTTGGACAGATGGAACACCTGCTATGCACTTTATGAGCTACAGAAAGAGGCTTAAAGGAATATTGTTTACTTCATGAAATCATATTTTTAAAAACCCAGTGTGTTAGCTCATGTACTTGTTAAAGTATCAATGATAGAGTCCCTTCAGGTAAGACTGGTTTCTGTTTGACGCCATGTATGTTTTTCTGGTTCAAAGTTTCCCCATTAATTGCCAGACCTCCTTTTCTTTCTTTTTTTTTGCAGCAGTCCACTAGAACAGTAAAAGAGAGCCTTTCATTGATTTAACAGGAAGCGAAGAGTATACTGAGGTCAAAATAATTTGGCTGTTTGATACTGCCCTCCTAGCTGCAGCATCAGATGAAGAAATTCCATTTGCTTTCATGATAGCAGATTTACAAGTCTTGAGATTCTGATAATTGCCAATGTTTCAATATCTGTATAATATCTAATAGTTCTGTAGCTTATTTTCTATCTTTAATTCACTTCGCAAAGTAAATTCAGAAGTCTTTCTGCTTCCACAACATCTAGAGTTGTAAGGTACACCAAGGGTATAGCTACTGTTAGTGCAAATATTGGGCATCTGATTTTTAGCCAACTGACAAGTCTAATATAGAACAATTATTTCAGATTGTTGGGAGTTTCTTACTCAGTAAATAAAAACCTTTATTTGTGTCCATCATAGAAGTTATTGCCTTTGTAGCTTCATAATAGTGCTGCTCTTTGTTCTTGGATTCCTATGTAAGCCACCTTAAGTCAACATCAGCAAGGAGTTTCCTGTGAACCATCCCTGGAAACAAGGAGATGGTGAATGGGCAAAATGAAGTCATTAATGTCTTTATTCTCCAAATAAGGTAGCACATTTGTTGTATTAAGACTGTTACAACAAGTTTTAAAAAATAGGTGCAGAAAGTTAAAAACTTACTAAAGTGTTGAGTATGATGGGGATTCAGAGGACATTCAAAAGAATGAAAATATAAAAAATGAAGAGCCCATAGCTATCTTTTCTGTTTGTTTGCATAATGTGTTTATGGTAGAAATAACTCACACAGGGAGGGAGCCCTTTGGCTTCTGAGTCTACTTGCAGATGATAATATTGTATAGGTATGATAATGTCTATATATTTTAGTTAAAACTTCCAAAGTATTTATGTATAAAAAGTTAGAAAATTTATACTTAATATGTGTTAGAATGTGAGCTTTATATCATTCTTTAGAGATTTTACATCTTGCTTTTGAGGGGGTGGTTCTCTGAATTGGAACAGGTCAATTTGACTTTAATAAAACATATAAAAACTGGAAAAAATTAAACCCAATTGTAAAAATATCCAATGACACCTGGGATCCCCCAAATTTCTTTCCCTATTTTAAAAGAGGGAAACAATAGATTCCATTGAGCCTTTCTATAAATTAGTATCAATCTTTAGATATGAGATGGTCAATCTACTTTACCTGATGTTACAAAATGGAAGCCAATTGTTTGAGATCTGATCTTTTGTTCCTAGATGTTGTAATAGACAAATTGTGTTCTTCTGTATGTCTAGTAATGTCCTAGAGCATAAAAATAAGTCAAATCATATTACCTGGGAAAAATAGGTGGAGCTCTCTGTATATCCCTGGTAATCTTCCTAAGTGAAGGCAAAGAAATATGGACAGTACATTATTTTTTACTGAACTACTGAAGAAGGCACTACATAAATATAATCCTTAAACTATTTAAAGAAATGGTTGATAATAAAGTATGTGGATTTGGAATCACAAGATATCCGGAAATGACTATTGTATTTATAGCTCTGAGATTATGTACAAGTCTCCATCCTTTTTATTTGGTTTCCTTACTAGCAAGTTGGGAGAATTACAGAAACTTCTATATAGATTATGTCTCCTTTTAAAGTAATTTTGTATAATGCATTTAATTCCAGCAAGTGCATCAGGTCTTCAAGGGAAATGACACATATTAGGCATAGGCAAAGTATCATCAATAGTTATTTTAATAGGAGTGGATGATTGATCTCAACAGTTCTGTACTGGAAAGTGTTCAAAGTTCCATTGGAAAAACTTGTAAGAAATGTTCAGTCTCAAGATTTTTTTTCTTGTGGATGTTCCATTATAATCATTATTTTTCCTATTGTTTCAGTATTCAAATGCATTTCACCCTTCCAGGGAGAAATTATGTGGATGCCATGAGTTTAAACAAAATCTCTCCCTGTCAGGTAAACGGAGGCTGATTAGACCAGTAAATTCATAAGGTGCTTCATAACAATTTCTATTTGGAAGGGGATAGGTTGTGACTTAAGGACATTTGTTAGTTGAAAAGATATTCCTATAATCTGCAGAAAAGCTTTACTCTTAGTTGGATGTTGTTAAGAAGAGGCAAAGTGGTCCCAGTACCTACAAGAGCTTTTGGAATTTCCCTTACTATTCTAAATTTAATTTCTTTTTAACTATAATTAAGGAGAAAAGGAAGAAATTTATGTTCCACTGAGCAACCATACACTTGTTTTTGTATATTTTCTTACTTTGAATCTTATTTAAGTTTTCTGCATCCCTTTTTAAAGGGAACAGACTTATCTACAGGAGTTTCCCAGTGAACCTTATTTGGTAAATCTGTGGCTTCACTCCCAGGAACCCATAGGTGCATTCACTGGAGGAAGTAAGAATAGCCATGATCTTGTGTCCCAACAGTTTAACGAGGAGGTGGAGGGGATAATGGGGGGAAGGTTTTCAGGAATAACTAAATGGACACATGGAGAAAATCAAGGCTGGGTGAAATTAATACAGGATACAGCCAAGAGGGGGCCCCAAATAGGGATTTGGAATGGGGATAGACTTCAATGTGTCTAGGAAATATTAGAAAGACATACAAGATTCTGCACCCCTTCATCCTCAGGTGTGAGATGGGGGAAGGGAAACATGGAGCAGTAACATGCAGGGCTGTTTTGTGCAGCCACAGCTTTGCAGCTAATCCATGTCATGATCGTTTAACATATTGATAACCCCACAAACTATACCTATTTACTATCCTTTACTCTCACCTTATCTCAGAATCTGAACTACTACAAGCTCACTGCCTTCTAGATCCAAATCACAATCCTTCCCTCCCCAACAAAAGTCTCATCCTTTTTCCATCCTTTCCAAAGAGTGGCTAGTTGGGTGGAAGATCATGGTTAACACTATACATAGTCAAAGGATCTCCTATCACTTCCCTACCAGTTGCTACTGTAAATCTCACAGAATATTCTCTAGCTATCTTAAACCATTTTGTTTTCCTCTGCCAACTGTTAAAAAAAAAGAAGTAGGTGGAAATGGTGAACACCAGAACACCTGAAGGAGACTGGACCACTGAATCTCACAGGTAGTCTACCACAGAAGTTCACACCATAAACCCAGGGAGCCAGAACAGATCAATTTAAGAAGCTGAGGCTAGCAAGAAGAGTCTCACAAACAATTGGAAGACAAAGAAACAATCCTCAAATGAAAGAAAAGGAGGAAGCCTCAGAAAAAATGATAAAAGAAATAGAGGCAACTCAACTATCAGATATTGAGTTCACAGCAATGGTTATTAGGAAGCTTAATGAGCTCACAACGAGCTACCAGAAACTACACGGAAGCTACAATAAACTCACTACAAACAATATCAACATAAAAAAGGAAATAGAAGCTATCAACAAGGGCCAAGAGGAAATGATTACAATTTCTGAACTGAAGAACACAGTAGAAGGAATCAAAAGAAGAATCAATGAAGCAGAGGATTGGATCAGCCAGTTGGAGGACAAAGTAGAAAAAAAAACATGCAGAAAGAGCAAGAAAAGGAAAAGAGGCTCAGAAAGAATGAAGACGGATTAAGAGAAATCCAAGACATCATGAAACTTAACAATATATGTATAATAGGGATACCAGAAAGAGAAGAAGAAGAAGGGATAGAAAACCTATTTGAAAAAATAATGATGGAAAACTTGCCTAATTTGATGAGAGAAAAAGTCACACACATCCAGCAAACACAGAGAGTCCCAATCAAGAGGAACCCAAAGAGGCCCACTTCAAGACATATCATAATTAAAATGCCAAAATTCCAAGACAAAGATAAAATCTTAAAGGCAGCAAAGGAGAATCAGGAAGAGACATAGAAGGGAGCCCTGATAAAGTTAGCAGCTGACTTTTCAATGGAAACGTTCCAAGCCAGAAGAGAATGGCAAGAAATATTCCAAGTAATTAGAACCAGAGGCCTGCAACCAAGACTACTATACCCAACAAGGCTTCCATTTGACATAGAAGGCCAAATAAGAATTTTTCCAGACAAAAGAAGTCTAAAAGAATATACCTCCCCCACACCAGTTCCACAAGAGATGCTAAAGGGACTGCTTTAAGGAAAGGAAAGAAGAGAGATTGAGATTGAGAGAGAGAGAGAGAGAGAGAGAGAGAGAGAGAGAGAGATGAAAATGGCAATGAATAAGTACCTATCAATTATAACCTTAAATGTAAATGGATTAAATGCTCCAATCACAAGATGTAGAATAGGTGAATGGGTAAGAAAGCATGACCCACACATATGCTGCCTACAAGAGACCCACCTCAGGACAAAAGACCAACACAGACTCAAATGAAGGGCTGGAAACAAATTTTCTAAGCAAATAGATAGGGGGAAAAAAGCCAGGGTAGCAAAACTCATATCAGAAAAAATAGACTTCAAAAGAAGGGCCATAAAGAGAGACGCAGAAGGTCACTTCATAATACTCAAGGGAAGACTCCACAAAGAAGACATAAACATTGTAAATATTTATGCACCCAACATAGGAGCACCTAAATACATAATGAAAATCTTAGAGGACTTCAAGAAAAATATCGACAGCAACAAAATTATAGTAGGGAATTATAACACCCCACTGTCAAAAATGGACAGATCTTCCAAAAAAAATATCAACAAAAATATTGTGGCATTGACTGATACCCTAGATGAAATGGAATTAACTGATTATATATATATATATATATATATATATATATATATATATATATATTATATTATATTATATATATATATATATATATATATATATATATATATATATATATATATATATATATATATATATATATATATATATAGAGAGAGAGAGAGAGAGAGAGAGAGAGAGCCCTTCATACCAAAGAAACTAAATACACATTCTTTTCAAATGCACATGGAACATTTTCAAAGATAGACCACATGATAGGACACAAAACAACCCTCAACAAATTCAAGAATATTGAAATCATAACAAATATTTTCTCCAACCACAGGGGACTGAAATTAGAAATCAACCCCAAGGGGAAAACCCCCAAATCCTCAAAATCATGGAGATTGAATAGAATGATATTAAACCATGAATGGGTCAAGAATGAAATTAGGGAACAAATCAAAAGTTTATGGAAAAAAATGACAATGAACTCACAACAAACCAAAACTTATGGGACACAGTGAAGGCAGTCCTCAGAGGGAAGTTTACAGAGATACAGGCCTACCCCCCAAAAATAGAAACATTTCACACAAACATCCCAAGCCTACCCCTAGAAGAACTCGAGGAACAACAACGGCAGCCCAGAGCAAATTGAAGGAAGAAAATAACTAAGATCAGAGTGGAATTCAATGGCATAGAGACTAAAAGCACAATTCTAAGGGTCAGTGAAGCCAGGAGCTGATTCATTGTAAACATAAACAAAATTGACAAGCATTTAAGCAGGGTCATCAAGAAAATATAGAGAGGACCCAAAGAAACACAATGAGAAATGGAAGAGGAGAGATTACAACTGATACTACTGAAATACAAAGGACTGTAAGGAATTACTATGAAGAAATGTATGCCAAAGTATTTGAAAACCTAAGTGAAATGGGCAAATTCTGAGAAAAATATAATCTTCCATAAATCAATGAAGCAGAAACAGAAAGCCTGAACAGGCCAATAACAATGGTTGAAATTGAAGCAGTAATTAAAAAACTCCCGATACAAAAAGCCCTGGACCACACAGTGTCACAGAAGAATTCTACAAAGCATTTAAGGAAGAGCTAACCCCTATCCTTCATAGACTATTCAAAAAAGTCCAAAATGACGGAAGACTCCCAAATTCTTTTTATGAAGCCAGCATCATCCTAATCCCCAAATCAGATAAAGACACAACAAAGAAACACAACTTCAGGTTAATATTGCTGATGAACATAGATGATAAAATCCTCAACAAAATATTGGCAACCTGCATCCAACAATACATTAAAATGATCATACACCATTACCAAGTGGGATTCATCCCAGTGATGCAAGGTTGGTTCAATGTCTGCAAATCAGTAAATGTAATACATCGCATAAACAAAAGCAAAGACAAAAACTGCATGATCATATCAATAGATGTAGATAAAGCATTTGATAAGTTACCACACCCATTTATGATAAAAACACTCAGCAAAGTGGGAATTGAGGGAGCATTCCTCAACATAATAAAGGCCATATATGAGAGACCTACAGCCAACATCATACTCAATAGCTAAAAACTAAAATCTTTTCCCCTGAGAGCAGGAAAAAGACAAGTTTCTACACTTTCATGACTTCTATTCAATATAGTATTGGAAGTTTTAGCCACAGTGATTAGACAAGAAAAGGAAATAAAAGGCATCCAAATCAGACAGGAGGAAACAAAACTATCATTGTTTGCATATGGCAAGATGGTGTACATAAAAAATCTTATAGACTTGGCCAAAAAACTGATCAACCTAACAAATGAATTTGGCCAAAAAGCACTATACAAAGTCAATATCCAGAAATCAAATGAATTTTTTATACCAACAATGAAACAGCAGAAGCAGAAATAAAAAAAAAAAATCCATTTGATATAGCACAAAGAAAAATAAAATACCTAGGAATAAACCTATCCAAAGAGGTAAAAAACCTGTATGCAGAAAACTATACAATACTGAAGAAAATAATCAAGGAAGACACAAACAGATGGAAACATACCGTGTTCATGGATCAGAAGAATTAACATCACCAAAATGTCCATACTACCCAAAGGAATTTACAGATTCAATGCAATCCTTATTAAAGTAGCAATGACATTACAAAGCATCTGTAATCAAAACAGTCTGGTACTAGAATAAAAAACAGGCACATGGACCAGTGGAAAAGAATTGAGAGCCCAGAAATAAACCCAAGTCTCTATGGTCAATTAATATTTGACAAAGGATGCAGCAACATAAAATGGAGTAAAAATAGCCTATCCAACAAGTGGTGTTGGGAGAACTGGACAGCTACATGCAAAAATGTGAAACTCAAACACCAACTTACACCATACACAAAAATAAATTTAATGTGGATTATGTCCCTAGAGCAAGGGACATAAAATGAAGAATAAACAAATGGGACTTCATCAAAATAAAAAGCTTCTGCATGGCTAAAGAAAAGAGTATTAAAATAAAAAGAGAACCAGCTGTATGGGAAAACATATTTGCCAATGATGCCTCAGACAAGGGTTTAATCTCCAAAATATATGAAGAACTTAACACAACTCCACTCTAAGAAGACAAGCAACCCAATTACAAAACCAGCAAAGGGCTTGAACAGACACTTCTCCTAGGAGGACATACAGAGGATCCAGAGCCATATGAAAAGATGCTCAGTATCACTAGCTATCACAGAGATGCAAATTAAAACCACAAGGAGATGCCACTCACACCAGTCAGAATGACCATCATAAACAAAGCAACAAACAACAAGTGTTGGAGAGGTTGTGGAGAAAAGGGGACCCTAGTGCATTATTGGTGGGATTGCAGACTGGTACAACCACTATGGGAAGCAGTATGGAATTTTCTAAGAAAACTAAAAATAGATCTACCTTTTGATACAGCAATTCCACTGCTAGGATTATATTCTAAGAACCCTGAAACACCAAACAAAAAGAACCTATGCACCCTAATGTTCATAGCAGCACAATTTACAATAGCCAAGTGTTGAAAGCAACCTAGGTGTCCATCAGTAAATCAATGGATCAAGAAACTGGTACATTTAGTCAATGGAATTCTGCACCATAGAAGGAAAGAAGGAGCTCCTACTCTTTGCAACAGCATGGATGGAGCTGGAAAGCATTATGCTAAGCGAAATAAGCCAGGTGGTGAAATACAAATACCATATGATCTCACCTTTAACAGGAATCTAAACAACAGAACAAACAAAGAAGCAAAACATAACCAATGACATTGAAATTGAGAACAGGTTGGCAGTTACCAGAGGGGAGAGGGGAGGGAATTTCAGGTGGAAAAGGGGGAGAGTTTACAGGAACACATATAAAAGACACATGGACAAAAACTAAGGGGGCGGAAATGGGAGGGAGGTGAGGAGGGCTGGGGCGGTGGGCTGGTATGGCAGTAAAAGAAAACTGTACAAGAACAACAATTAAAATAAAATTTAAATGGAAAAAAGAGAGAAAAAAACATATCTATAACCTTCGGCTGGTTGCATAGATATGTTAAATAGTGGCCGCCATGATCTGAGCGAGGGGGTGGAAAGGGATTTTCCCCAAGATGTAACTGTGGGACAGGTCCCCCAGGTGATAGCACCTGCGTGACAGCTTGGATAAGATTGGCTCCAGGACATTGGGCCACACCAGCCTAGACTCATGATGGCAGCTCGGTAAACTTGGAATAATGGAGGAATGCTGGGAGATGTAACTGATTGTAGGAGGAGTTGCCATCTCCTCCTTGGAAATAGCTATAAAGAGGAAGATTGGCTCGGGAATTTAGAAATGCAGACAGGGCAGCCATTGTGGGGGATCCCACGAGGCTTTGACCAGAGTAGAGACTCCTGCAGCCCTCTGAGGGAGAATCACAGGGGGCTTTAGCAGAGAACTGACACTGGCTTTGGCAGAATGGTGAGCCCTGCCCACTCCTGGCAGCTTTGGTGAGGAGAGAGATCCATGCGGTTTGGCCAGAGTGAAGACCCCCTCAAGTCTATTGGAGAGAGTACCATGTGGCTTTGCCAGAGTGGAGACCCCTGCAGCTTTGGTAGAAAAGTACCAGGTGACCTTGGGGTGCCCCCTTTGGCTGTGTGGCCTGGGAAGCATGAGAGACTGCCTGGAAGAAGGGTGAAAGAACTCTTGCCAGTAGGCCATGAGAAGGCACCACATGAATTTGGATTAACTGAAGATCCTGCCTGGTTGGAGACACAGCTGACAGTGTCAGGAGGCAGAATCCTGGACCTTTGCTTCTTTTCCTGAGTTATGTTACCCCAAATTAGGGCAGGGGGAGAAAGGAGCACTGTGGGCATCTGTGGGTATCCTAAAGGACTTTGATATTTTAATGAAGATGTTATATCACTACTTTAAGACTGTATAGCATTAAATAAATATTTCCTTTCCTTTTTACAAATCTCTGGCATTCAGAGACATCTTTCCTAAAGGCAACAGACAATTGACCCCAGTAGGGGGTCCTTTTGGTAGTGCTATATCATGACCCCCATTGGCCCTGTTTGTGTGTGGTGTCTATCTGCTGTGTAACAGAATCAGTGGAGGGACCTGGGTTTGGCTGGGATGGGGGTGAGTGGTGGGGGTAAACACAGACATCTGTAATTGAACAACAAAAAATATTTTTAAATAATTTTTTGCAAACCCATCAGAGTCCTAAGAGTCCTAGAGAAAAATCTTTGAAAGTTTTAGGTAGAGATATATATATGTATATATTAGTTTATATGTATATATAATCCCTCATTGCTCTCTGCTTACAACCATTATTTATTCTGAAGGGCATTGCTAGAATTCCTCTATTATTTTTGTCTAAAGTTCTATTGTCATTTTCTTGAAGATTATTACAGAGTGGTAGTGGAGGATATATAAAGCAGATAAAGCTGTATCAAATGAGAAATAAAGAGGGAAACTGAGACTAAATTAAAAAAAAAACTGAGAGGCAAAGAATATAGTGAAGGAAGTATAGAAGGAGGAGGTATGTGTTGCTGTCATTTATTAGCTATGGGAGCCTTCTTTATTTAGTTCAGAGACAGTCCCTAAAATTTTTATTAATTTTTTAAAGAGAGGACTTAACTGTGCTTCTTTGAGAAGCTTCTAACTTCCAATAAAGATATGATGGCTGTTTATTCACTTAAAATTTAGAACTCTATTTTTAAAAAATTGAATGCCTAAATTAATTAGATGTCAAAAGATTTGCCCCTCCTAAACTGATACTTCTTCTAATAAAATCTTTACTTTTGTGTAAGAACATGCCAATACAGTCTTCTTATTTTTGTCCATCTGCCAGAGTAGTAACAAAGGGAGCAGGGCTCAAAGTTTGTAGCCTTGGAGGCTTGGTTTCCTACATCCATTTTACTATTTTTTACTAAATTTTAAATCTGATTTATTTCTCCCCCCACCATCATTCTTTTGGGGGTTAATGGTTACTAGAGTACAGAGGTCTTCCAGCTTGCAGACAACACAAAGTTCTGCATCCACTTTTGAGATTGTGTTGGAGATGTTAATTTAAGAGCAGAAAACAGATCTGCCCACCTTGTTTTGAGCAGGCTACATCCTTCTTTTATTTTCAGTATATATCACTTGCAAGCTTTTTTCCTGAGAAGTTTTCACATTTCTACTTACAGCTGCCAGGTGTTTTTCTTTTACCTTTTATTCTTTTATAAAACTCTTTGTTTATTTGTCTGTTTGTTTATAGAAGGGGAAGGAATAGAGAAAGAGTAACACTGATGTGGGAGAGAAACATCAATTGGTTTTCTATTGTATGGACCCTGACAAGGGACCAAACCTGCAACACAGGCATGTGCCTTGACCTCTAATCAAACCAGAGACATTTTTTTTCTCTGTGTGAAAATTCCCAACTAACTGAGCCACACCAGTCAGGTTTCCATCTATTAATCAAGTAGAAATCATGACAGCCAGCTGTGAGAGCAAAGGTGTTTTTCTCTCACCTTTCAATTCCCCTAGGTAATCTAATAATCAAAGTACTAGAGGTAGATTAACAGGAGACAAGGTACAGAGTTTATTACACTAATGAATATTCTGAAGTGAAAAACAGACACCCAAAAAGTATTGGGTAGTTAAGACATACTCTGTTCTGAAGATAAAGAACAAAATGTATTGTGGTCTGAAGTTTCAGGACACACACATGCTGTAGCTTCGATATTCCAAAGCCAATGAACAGTAAATAAATATTGGCTTGACATTTCCATGTGAATATTCCTCCTTCAGCTGGTCCTTCTTCTAAATATTTCCTGGGCATTTAAGAGGGAAGTTCTCATTGTTTTTCTTTTTAAGCCTTCTGGTTCCCAATAACAAGATCAGAATCCATATTCTAAAAGGCACATCTGGTTTGAAAACTGGTCTTCCATTCACAGCCCAGTGTAGTGCCTTCCCTTTCTTCAAAATCTTCTACAACCATAGTTGGCACCTCTCACATCTCAGTCAACTTGAGTCTTTGAAAGAGCCCAGGAGGTCTGTGCACCACTAGAAAATGCATGGGAATCTGGGTGCTCAGAGAATGCATGTCCTCCAGCTATATGTGTGGTGGAAAGTACAGACTTTCTCAGGTGTCATTTAAGTATCAGTGTTCGGTTATGGAAAGACATGATTTTTCATCAGATGCAGCCCTGTACTTCTGGTTCTTCACAGACCTCCTTACTGCCTGCTTGAAAAGAAGTGTTTCTGTCCAGCTGCACAGATTTCTATCACCCAGCTGATGTGTGTTTTTGTGAAGCACAATTTTCCAGGACATGCTAGAGACTAGGGTTTGCGCAATGTTAACAAATAGAGACCAGGGCAAGTGGAATGTAAGTTGGCTAGTCAGGCCTCTTGGCCAAGAGGTGGGTCAGGTATTTTAAGGTGAGTGTGAACCAAATTAGTCAGTGAGCCAAATGAGTCAGTGAGCCAAAAAATGAAACATCAAAGTCCAAGAAGTGATTTAGGAAAGAGGAAAAAGGACAGGCAGAAGTTCATTAAAGCAGCAGAGTTAAGGGCTCTGCCCTTGACCGTGAAAGTCATTCTCTCTCCCATGAGGGTATGTAAGGACTGGTGCAAATGCAATACAAGCGTCTTATAGCAAGTGGAGTCATGGACTTGCTGAAAGTCTGGCCCTTGTGGGCAATATGTGTCAGGTGCCTTGGAGATGGAAATCTGAAAAAAAAGTTTTCTGCATATGAAAAGTATTATTTACAGTCCAGGGACTAAGTAATTGCAAGAAAGACTATTTTATTATAGAAAAGAAACTGATCTGAGATGATGGTCTTGGTTCTTGGAGGCACAGAAAGCCTTTCCCTCATGACAAGAATTTAAAGGACTCTGAATCCAGGATCCAGGCTCCGAAGTAAATTTGGATCATTCATTCATTCATTCAATCACATTTATTCCTTCCTATTTAATCAAAAGCAACTGAATATTTGTTACATGTTCATCCCTGAGTTTGTATCAGGGATAGAGTGGGGAGTGAGAAGGCAAACTCCTTTCTTTATATCTGCTGGGGTGACTCCACCAAAACAAGAGCAAATGAGTAAGTGATGTCAAGTCCAAAGCAGGGAGGTGTGGATAGGCCACCTGAGGGGATAGGGTGTGCACTGATTCTGATTGTTACTGCATGTAGTTTGTTCTAGAGTAAAGATACATTATTTCTCCTTTTTTTTTTCACTGCACAGGCCAAAATGTATTCCTATGAGGTGACCACAGTTGAGATAAAAGGATCTGCAGCAATTCATTGGTTTAAAAATTCAAAGCCACCCTCATAGGGTCTCTAAGGTAGAGAAATTCAATCTGAGGCTACACATAGACACTGAGAGGCTCTGATCAGCTGCTCATAGTCTATGTGACTCTGCTTTAGTAACTGCATCTCCAGGTGCCTCAGTTCATTCTCAAGAAGTATTTGGCTGCTAAGTTGTGATTGTAGAAACTGTACAATATTTACAGCATCTGACCTTATCCAGGGACAGAAGAGCTGTTCAATTAAGTGGCATTGCTTATTACCCTGGGCTGATCCCTGATGATTAAGGAGCTTCCAGGAGCATCTCTTTTCCTCATTTTCTTTCTGGGGATGCTGAATTTCCTCTGAATCTTTCTAAGACACCCAGGGCAGGAGGTTATACACAAAGACATTGTCTAACTGTGCCCTCCACACGCAGACTCAGGTGGTACCAAACTCTATTTTTGCCACGATGTGGCTCTTGCTCCTGAGTCCTGACTGGTGACCAGATCAGGATGGTTGTGTCTTGGGCAACCATTAAACCATTTCTCACTCAGCCTTTCCCAGGAGCCCAAACACAACTTGACACAGGCTCTCCATAGTCCCTGGGTTGAAGATCCCTAGGAAAAAGTACTGGAGAAGATATTCTGAGCTGAGCTCTGCAAGTATATCAGGGGGCTTCGAAAACCGTACTTTGAACTAGCACATCAAAGTGATTCTCAAGGTTAAGCTCATAGGCAGGTGCTTAGGGATCAGAACTGAGATGGGACACCCTCAGCAGAGTATCTTCCATCACAATGATCCTTCTGGCTACAGTGAGTGTCCACAGGGGTGCAAGTTGGGAAGGGAACTGATAGCTTAGGAAATTTGTCTACATGATATGCAACTTGAAACAAAATGTGGAGACAAAAGGAAGCAGAATTCAGGGATGTCTATTGTTTGTGAAGTAGAATCCACCCCACCCAATACCCAGTGATCAGAGAGCAATCACTCACCATATACATTCAGCTGACCAAATCCAATTTCTCTTATTACATCTGTAACGTAGACTACCACGGTGTACATTCCTGCATCATTCATAGTGACATTATCTATCAGCAAGGATCCATCAGCATTTATTCCCTCTCGTCCGCTGTATGCACAACCTTTTATATCATATGTTAAGGTTGTGAAAAGACATCCAATGATATGATATCTGCTTGCCCATTCCCCTCTGTACCACATGAAGGCTGTGACATTAGGAGGTGTATTGAGGAGAGGTAGAAGTGCAGCTTCCCCTTCAGCAATAGAGGTTGACACAATAGAGACTTCAGCTGTGGTGGGCTGGCACCAGAAGTTGAAGAGTGAGACTAGGAAATAAGGGGGGAAAAATCTACGTTTGCACGTATACATTGTGATGGAAAGATGAGACCCTGAATCCTGAGTGGGTCTTTTTATTTCTCAGCCTGATCTATAGATGAGTGCGTGTCTCCCATGGTCAAGGTCCACAGCATGACCCCCATTATTTCAGCACCTCCAAAACTGCTACTTTTTTGGTTTCAAACAGTCTTCTCTAGGTGTTTTCTTTCTCACCCCCTCATTATGCTCAGACTCCATCCTGTAGTCAGGGGCAGTTTGGGAAGACACTATGCTGGCCACCTTCTCTAAAAATCCTCTGTTCACTTCTTTTTTCCCGCGGGTCTTGTGCATACCTCACATAACGTCTAAATCTTTCCTTTTCCTTCTCTCCTCCTAAATATGGGCTAAATTAAGCAGGGATTTGTTGGATCTTATATCTCCAGGGTCATCAACCAGCTGCAAGTAAACGTCATTGAATGAATGAACAAACCCAGGGTTTTACCTTGTGGGGTATATTTGACCATTTCTGAAGCTGGTGGTAGAGACAATGCCTAGCACCCCTCATTATGTTTCTATTTTTTTCTGGTGTTTCCTGACATAAATCATTATTATTATTACCAGTTTTTATTTCCCATAGTTAATGATGAATAACAGGAAAAGAAGAGCAATTGATGTTTCCCTGCCCCACACCACTTCCAGATTATGAGATTTTCCTCTTTCTGACCCCCTTCTCGATCCTACTCTGCTCCTTACCCTTCAGTCTCAGGTCCAAATGGAAGCCTTCCCTCTTTTCTCAGGGCACTGGTCTCTTAGCAGATCCCAGCCAGTCTCTGTGTCACATACTTAGTCTACCCCAAGGAATTGTCTCGTACTTACCAGCCACAAGGAGCTCTTGCCAGTGGACAAGTCTTGTATGGCTAGAGACAGATAGGGATCCCATGGTGTATGTTGTCTGCTCTGTGGCTGCTTCTTTGAGAAATGCCTGAAGTTCTATAAGGCTTGCAGG
>PVKU01015318.1:0-18810 GCA_004027475.1 Anoura caudifer | reverse complement strand
ATGCACAGGTGCTGACTGTCCTACGAGCATGAATCAACCCCCAAGCAGGTTGCACACAGGTGTCTAAGATCTCTCAGCAGTCCACACAGCTCCCCGATGGTGTCAGGGCGTGGAGAGACCGTATCCCAGCTCCCTGATGTTGTGCGGGCGCTGAGAGACTGTAGCCGAGCGACTACAGCATGGGTCCCCGGTGGCGCACTGGCACCTACGGATGCCTGCACAGCTGTTCCCAATGGCGCTGTGGGCGTAGACAGTCGCACCAGCTCCCACGTGCAGTCCTCCCAGGACTATGAGATCTTAACACCTCTCTGTGAGATTTCAAGCAACCAGGTTTATCCTGGTGCTGCCGAGACCTTGTTTGGCTGATCAGGGATCGGTTAACCTGACTCCCTCTCTCCCTAGAGTCTTATGGACAGCACTGGCCCGGGATCTCAGCCCCCTCCCTGGTCTCGAAGCTGCTGGAGTACTCTCCTTACCGTCTGGTTGTTCAATGTCCACTGCAATTTTCGATCTCCTGTTTTCAAATATGTTGTGTTTCTGGTGTCTGCTTGCTGTGCTCCACTGAAAATCAGCCAGGTTTTTCACCTGAGATCTGACGCTCTGGGAGACGGCAGAGGGCAGAGCGCCAAGTCCCTGTGCTTCCTTCACGGTGGTCCTTGCTTTGGCCCACAGCCTTCCCATCACACGCCACCAGCTGGGCAAGGGGCTCCTTCCACTACTGTGTCGGAGAGAAACCATTCACCTGGAATGCTTATCAACACTCGGGCTGGGCTATTAGTGCGTGCAGCTGCAACCCAGGCCCATTGTGGACTCGAAAGCCTGATTAAATATCCTTAAATGGCTTCCCCATTGTTTAGTATAATGTCCAAGGTCCTTAACATAGCTAAGCTAATATCCCGCAATCTCTGTGTCTCTCTTGCCTTTATGCTCACGTTACCTTTATTGTTTCAGTTTCTTTAATAAATCAAGAATACCATACCCCTCACCCATTTTAATGCCTTACCACAGTCCATTTCTTCTCTTCAAACACACCATTTGCTTTGACCAAGCTATTCAAATTCATTCTATCAGTTTCCTTTTAAAAGTCAATGTGACCCACATCAATATAGTCAATTGATCCTGACAAAGTAGCAAAGGCAATAGAATGAAGAAAAGAGACACTTTTCAACAAGTAATGTTGAAATAACTAGACAATCACACACAAAAATTTAATCTAGACACAGACTTGTACCTCCACTAAAATGAACTAAAAATGAATCACAGGCCTAAATGTAAAATGAAAAACTATAAAACTCCTGCAAGATAAGAGGAAAAATCTAGGTGACCTTGGAAGCTATGGTGATAGCTTTTTAGATACAACACCAAAAGCATTATCTATAAAATAAATAATTAATAAACTTCATTAAAATTAAAAAATTATGCTCTGTTAAAGATAGTGTCAAGAGAATGAGAAGACAAGCTCCAGAGTGGGAGAAAATACTCACAAAAGATACATCTGATAAAGGATTGTTTTCTAAAATATACCCCCCAAAATGCTTAAAACTCAACAATAAAAAAAAAAAACAAATTAACTGATTAAAAAATAACTCAAGGATCTGAACAGATACCTCACCAAAGAAGATATACTTTAGTAAACAAGCATATAAAAAGATGTTCCATAGTATATGTCACCAAAGAAATGCAATAATGAGATACCACTATACCCTATTAGAATGTTCAAAATCCAGAATACTGACAACACTAAATGTTGGTGAGAATATGAAGTAGCAAGAACTCTCATTCATCACTGGTGAGAATTCGAAGTGATACTACCACTCTGGGAGACAGTTTGGCAGTTTCTCACAAAACTAAAGTTGCTCCTACCATATGCTATAGCAATTGTGTTCCTTGGTATTTATCCTAAAAAGTTGAAAAATTATATCAACACAAAATCTGCACATGGATGTTATTCATGTGGAATATTAGGCAATGAAATATCATTTAGCTCTAAAAAGAAATGATCTATCAAGCCATAAAAAGACATGTAAGAACCATAGATTCATATTATTAAGTAAAAGAAGACAATCAGAAAAAGCTGTATACTGCATGATTTCAATTAAACATTTTGGAAAAGACAAAACTATGGAGACAATAAAAAGATTATGATTGTGTGCAGTTTGGGTAGGGGAAGGGATGAACACACAGAGCACAGAAGGTTTTTAGGGAAGTGAAAATACTCTGTATGATACCATGTGACCCATAAATTTTTCTGAACCCATAGAATGTACCACGTCAAGAGTGAACACTGAGGCAAAGTAGGATTTGGCTGGTTATGATGTGTCAGTGCAGGCTCGACAATTGTAAGGAATGTCCCAATTTGGCGAGCCATGTTGGCAATGAGGAAGGCTACGCATGTGTGGGGACAGGGGTAATATGGGAGATCTCTGTACCTTCCACTCAATTTTTCTTTGAACCTAAAATTGCTCTAAAAATTAAGTCTTAATTTAAAAAATATATTTGAGAAAAAGCCAATCACCTTAAATGCAAATGGCTTAATGCTCCAAATAAAAGATAGAGAGTAGCTGAATGGATGAGAAAACATGACCTGTATATGTTGCCTCCAGGAGACCCATCTCAGATTGAAAGATACACACAGACTAAAAGTAAAGCACTTGGGAAAGATATTTCATGCAAATGGAAAGAAAAAAAAAAACCTCGGGTACCAGAACCTATATGTGACAAAATAGACTTTAAAACCAAGGCTACATATAGTAAGAGACAAAGAAAGACATTACATAATGATAAAGAGAATAATCCAACAAGAGGATATAACTCTAGTAAACATTTATGCTACCAACATAGGAGCACCTAAATATGTGGAGCAAACCTGATGGACATAAAAGGAGAGATCAACAGAAACACATTCATAGCTGGGGATTTTAACACCTCATAGACTTCAATGGATAGATCTTTCTGGGAGAAAATCAACAAGGAGACAGTGGCCTTAAATGACACACTAGATCAGATGGATTTCATTGATACCTTCAGAGCATTTTACCCCAAAGAAGCAGAATGTATACACTTTTCAGGTGCACATGGAAGGTTTTTTAGGATAGACCACATGTTAGGACATAAAACAAATCTCGATAAATTTAAGAAGATTGAAATCATATCAGGTGTCTTCTCTGAACGCAATGCTATAAAACTAGAAGTTACTCACAAGAAGAATACTGAAAAACACTCAAAGACTTGGAAACTAAATAGCATGTTATTAATCAATGAATGGGTCAACAATGAGATCAAGAAAGAAATCAAAAAATACTTTGAAACATATGAAAATGAGACACAACAATCCCAAATCTGTGGTACACTGGAAAAACAATTCTAAGAAGGAAATTCACAGCGTTACAAGCCAGTCTAAAAAAAAAAAAAAAAAAAAAAAAAAAAAAAAAAAAAAAAAAAAAAAAAAAAAAAAAAAAAAAAAAAAAAAAAAAAAAAAAAAAAAAAAAAAAAAAAAAAAAAAAAAAAAAAAAAAAAAAAAAAAAAAAAAAAAAAAAAAAAAAAAAAAAAAAAAAAAAAAAAAAAAAAAAACCACAACATACAAACAAACAAAAAAAAAAACAAGAAAAAGCTCAAATAAACATAAATGAGATAGACTTTAAAAAAATGATACAAAAGATCAATGAATCCAACAGCTGATTTTTTGAAAAGATAAACAAAATTGATAACCATTTAACCAGACTCATCAAGAGTAAAAGAGTAAGGACCCAAATAAACAAAATTAAAGAGGTGAAATAACAACAGACACCAAAGAAATACAAAAGATCATTAGAAAATATTATGAACAACTATATGCCAATGAACAGGACAATCTGGAGAAAATGGATGAATTCCTAAAAAGATACAGTCTTCCAAAACTAAATCAGGAAGAATCAAAAAATCTGAATAAACAGATTATACCTAGTGAAATTGAAGCAGTAATAAAAAAAAACTACTAACAAACAAAAGCCCTGGACCATATGGCTGGCTTCACAGATGAATTTTACCAAACATTCTGAGACAAACTAACACTTCTCCTTCTCAAACTATGTCATAAAATTCAAGATGAGAGAAGACTCCCAAACTCATTTTATAAGGCCAACATTATCTTAATTCCAAAGCCAGATAAAGATACTACAAAGAAAAAATATTATAGGCCAATATCCCTGATGAACATAGATGTTAAAATCCTCAACAAACTATTAGCAAACGGAATCCAACAATGCATCCAAAAAGATCATACACCATGATCAAGTGGGATTTATTCCATGAGTGCAAGGTTCGTAAAACATTCGCAAATCAATAAATGTGATTCACCACAAAAGCAAAATGAAGGATAAGAACCATGTGCTCATATAAATCAATGCAGAAAAAGTATTTGATAAAATCCAGCACTCATTTATGATAAAAACTCACAACAAAGTGGGAATAGAGGGGATATACCTAAACATAATAAAGGCCATATATAGAAACCCACTGCCAGCATCATACTCAATGGGCAAAAACTACAAGTGTTCCCCTTAAGATTGGGAACAAAAGAGTACAGGAAGTTGTAGCCACAGCAATCAGACATGAAGAAGAAATAAAAGGCATCCAAATTGGAAAGGAATAAGTAAAACTGTCATTATTTGCAGATGACATGATATTGTACATATAGAACCCCAAAGATTCTACCAAGAAAATCCTGGAACTGATAAATGAATTCAGCAAAGTAGCAGGATACAAAATTGATATCCCAAAATCAGTTGCATTTTTACATGTCAATAACAAACTAACAGGGAAATTAAGAAAACAATCACATTCACAATTGATACAAAAAGAATAAAATGCCTAGAAATAAACCTAACCAAGGATGTAAAAGAACTGTACTCAGAAAATTATAACACTGAAGAAAGAAATTGAAGAAGATACATATTGAAGTTGAAGCACATACCATGTTCATGGATAGGAAGAGTTAACATTATTAAAATATCCATACTACCCAAAGCAATCTATAGATTCAACACAATTGCTATCAAGATTCCATTGATATATTTCATAGAACTAGAACAAATATTGCAAAAATGTATATGGAACCACAAAAGGCCCCACATAGCAATAGCGATCCTGAGAAAGAAAAACAAAGATGGAGGAATCATGCTACTTCATATTAAACTATACTAGAAGGCCATAGTAATCAAAACAGCATAGTCCTGGCATAAAAACAGACACATAGATCAGGGGTCACCAAGCACCAGGTCCATTGACTATTAGGAACCAGGCTGCACAGCAGAAGGTGAGCAGTGGGTGAGTAAGTGAAGCTTCATCCTGCTACCCATCACTCACATTAACACCTGAATTCCATCCACCCTACCACCAGTCTGTGAAAAAATTAACTTCTACAAATCCGATCCCTGATGCCAAAAAAGTTAGGGACTGCTGACATAGATCAACGGAACAGAATAGAGAGCCCAGAAATAAACCAGCACTAATACAGTCAATATTTAACAAAGGAGGCAAAAACATATAGTGGGCTACAGATAGTCAAATAAAATTGGTGTTGGGAATATTGGATAGATACCTGCAAATAATAAAACTGGACCACCTTCTTACACCACACACAAGAATAAATCCAAATGGATCAAAGGCTTCCTTCCATATTAGACCTGAAACTATAAAAGTCCTAGAAGAAAACATAGGCAGTAAAATCTTGGACATAGCTCACAGCTCAACATTTTATCAGATATAAGAGAGTTATAGATGGAGAGCAGGATGACAGCTAGCAGGGTTGCGGAGGTGAGGGTGTGGAGAGATTGAGTGAAAAGGAAAAAGGACTCATGGACATGGACAACAATGTGGTGATTGCTGGGTGGAGGGAGGTATAAGGGGACTAAATGGTAATGGAAAAAATACAACACATATTAAATAAAAAATTTAAAAAATAAAAAAATTAAAAAGGCCAATCATAGAATGAATCCATGCTGTGACTCCCACATACTTCTCATCTAACTTGGAATTATGTCCCTCCCAAAATATCCACTCCTTTACCCCAGGGATACAAAATTAACTTCCAGGTAAAACCTTTTCTAGCAAGTTGTTTCACTCTTACTTTTACCCACAGTTCAATTCTGCAATTCAAACTCTGCTCCTAGCCACCTCTCTTTGTGCCTTAAGGAATTTCTGATTCATGTCAAGAAATAACTTTATTCTCAAACTTTATTAGGCCCCCTCCTTATCCTTATCTCAGAGTCTTATCCATACCTGTCCTAGACACTCCTTATTGCCAAGGAAGCAAAACTAGCTCTTTCTATTAGTTATATTTTTATGTATATTTCCTATCTTCTCATCTAAATTGTAAGCTACTCCACAGCAGCACAAATACAGTAAACATCTTTGCGTACACTATGCACTTTTGTTTTAGCAGATGTTAAATAGTTATTTTTAAAAGCATTTCTTATAAATGACCATAGGTGTGAAAACATTCACATTACTTGACAATCTTACAAATTTAATTATCCTGGAAAACTTAGTGCCAAAATTAAAGTCAGCCCTGCAAATTCACTTTATACTCTCACCTCTACCATGAAATAACCTTTTAAAAGTATATTTTATTGATTATGCTATTTCAGTTTCCCCAACTAATCTTGTGACTACAGAAAGGGCTGTGCATTTCACTTTCTTTGTGCCTCACTTTTCTTAGCTATAAATTAGTTAATATGTAAAAATACTTTTCAAACAACGTTAGATACAAAATAAGTGTGTTATAAGTGTGTGGTAATATTTACATTATTATCATATGGTCTTTCTGGTATTTTTAAATCTATACTTCAAAAAGAGTGGTTTACATCAACATTGGAAGAAAATAAAGTCTCACTACTAACGAAGGTAAAGTTCTGCATGGCAAAGAGACATTTTTTTCTAAGAAAACTTGGTGTTGAAGAGGGGAGAATCACTATACCTCCTCAAACTTCTTGTCTCATACTTTGCTAAACTGAAAACAGAAACAAAATGAGCAGAAAGTAAATATGAGAGGAAAGAGGAGGGCTGATGTAGCATGCACTTACAAACAAAAAAAGCACTTAAACTTCTAATTTATAATTTTTAGAGGAAAGAAAAACAATGATGTTGCTGAAAGATAAAAACCAAAATGTGCTCAAACTAATGCACAGAAAAAAATCCACTCTCTGCATAGACACTGTAATGATGTAATTTATTGATTATTCAATCTTAAATAATCATAGGAAAAGACTTTCTTATTAATATACAGATTATATTCTCAATAGAATTTTCAACTGAAAGGGAAGACTCTTTAATTTTTAAATCTGTACTGTCATATCTATTATTTTATCTCTATTATCTTGAATTTCTCCTATCCAACCATATAATTATCCACAGCAAAGATTGATCAAAATATCATGGGTTAGGTAACAGATTTTACTTGTCTACAGAAATATTTTTCTCTTTTTCCCTCAATGATCAATGGTTCCATAAATGAGAATGAATAGACTTTTTTCTCCACTTCTTGGTTTTATGTCACAGAAATGATGAGCCTTCACCAGAAACAACTTCTCATTCCAATACTTTATAATTACCTGTATCTAGGGAGCTTTTTTTTTTTTTTTTACTGTAAAACAATGTCTAGATTGTTAGTGGAAGACAGTATGAAGAAGAAAATGAGAATCCAGTTTACTAAGAAAAAAGAGCTAGTCTTTTTACTAGAACTTATTTTTATCAATATGTTTTTAATAAAAGTGTAAGATGCTCAATAATTAGCAAACATAGGCTCTTTTTCCCATGTAGTCAGGTCTATAGGGAAGAACATAAGTTATAAAATAGCAGCTTACTTTCACATCTTTATTAAAATAAAAAAGTATTTTGTGATAGTTCAGAGAGATGCATTATTTTAAGAAGACTTTAATTTTATAATTAAGTTTAAATATGTCCATTCTCACCTAACAACACCTCATCAAAAACATTTTTTTTTTCAGAAAATACGTGGAAAAAACTACAACAGAGACAATAATGTGGGGATTGCAGGAAGAGGGAGCTGTGTGGAAGTGGGAGAGGGTATAGGGGGATAAATGGTAATGAAAAAAATTACAATAAAAACAAACTATTAAAAAACACAGCCCTAATCAGAAGATACGCACACACATATACAGATACAGATACATACACACTGGTTAACAGCCAGCAGGCTAAGGAAGAAATTAGCCACCAGGAGGCATCCAAAAGAAGAAAAAAAAAAAACCACCTTGGAACCAAAAAGAGATGCTTCTTCCCCCACAATGCTTTGTGGTATCCATCCTATGCTCTCTACTTACAAAGTCTAACATCATAGGAGCCAGTCAGAAAAAGAAATGTTTACAACTGTCCAATCCAGTATCTCACTCAAAGCAGGGCAAAAAAAAAAAAAAAGATGGATTTGGAGCTGAGACACAATCAATTTATAAATGGCACACTTGCCTAATGTTGTCTAGGCTTTAATTAGTGCAACCTTATTTTAAGTCCAGGCTATGTCTCCAGAACCCACCTTCTTAAGCGCACATATTTCTTTAATCACATTACATTTCATGAGTCTGAGGTATATTGAATTACCTTCAGTAAACCACAATAATGTGTTTCAGTGACTTAAAAGATTGTTTTATATACTTGAAAAGAAGATGGAGATTACCATTTGGCAACTGACCCATGACCATAGTGAAACAAGCTAAAAAAAATAGCAAATGAGATCCACATCTCTGAGTCTTTATTTTCATTTCTTGTCTGCTTATTTTGAAGAGTTAATTTTATTCTGGGTATCTGTGTATTCATAGAAATGCTAATTTCTTACCCTATATTTAAGAATCTATGCATTGAAGATTCTGGTCAATATAGTAGTTCGAGGAAAATACACAATTAGTATCTAGGTTTAAAAAAGGAAATCAGAAAATAATAAGACAATAATTCTTCTGATACTGTGTGACCTGTCTTTGCTTAGGCTTTACTGAATTTAAATACTAAGTATTGACTAATGTGGTTTTTCCCATGAGAAGAGAGAAAAGTAGAAAATACAAAATTGTTTAGACCTATTTTTAGAATAAAAGGACATGCACTTCAAACTAAACAGGTTTTAGATAGAAATAAATTACAGAGCTCAGAAAAATGTTGTTTGAGAATATTAAAATATCTTTACAAAGTACGGAGTTGGCTTTCTTATCTGCGTATCATGGTGTGGGTTAAAACAAAATTTATAAATATCTTGTTCATCCAATGTGACATGAGAAAATGTATCCCTGATACAGTTTGACACATGAAATCTCCCTTTCCCAATATATAAATTACTTTCTAGAATTAAAGCAAACACTGTTAAACCAGTACTACCTGTTTCGGTCTTCAAGAAAACTAAACATTTTTCACAAAAATGGGAACTTCGAAACAGTATCTTTGTGATGAGAGAGGTGAAAGCAAATTTCAAAATGTGCTTCAAGCGCAGTGTAATTAGGACCCTTCCACGTGACTGATAGGACTGTTTATTAACATAATAACCCTTTGGCCGAAAAGAAGAAAAAGGGCAAAATGCACTAAGTGTCATTAAATAACCATTTAAACCAAAAATTCAATTTCAGTATCTATACTAAAGAAATAATTCAAATCCACAATTTTAATCTGAGAAAAATAAAGAGATGCCCTTTGAAAAGGTGACAGCAGCATACTGATTTCAAATAGCCTGTGCAGGGAGAGCGGACTTTTCAGAAAGCCAAGACTGCGTGAGCACAGCTGGGCACTAACTGTGCTCTCTGTCTCCTACTCAGCCCACCAATTCTCCTAGGGTTTGTCCTACTGAAGCCAAGTTGGGTTTGAGAGCTGAAATATACAGATAATTTTCAACATTCTCTTGAATGAAAACATACAGATTACTTGTCAAAGATCTTCACAAAACGGCATAAACCCGGCACAAAATCACTCTGACATGAACTTTTCTAATATGTTTCTACCATGCCTAGATAAAACTCAGCGCTTTATCCTGCAGCCCACCCTGCCACGGTCTGAAGGCCAAAGGAAGTTCTGCTAAAAGATGTCTCTGCCCTATGATGTCGGTAATTCATTCTTCAATTACCATAAATAAATACTAGAGAGGCAATTTCACACCATAGTCAGCGTATGGTATCTTTAACTGTCCAAAAAAGAAAGGAAGGAGGGAGAAAGGGAAGGAAGGAAGGAAAGAAGAAAGGAAGGATTGTTCCTTGAAAACCTGTACACCTAGGTTGCAATTTAAATAACTGTAGTTTTATATTACAATATAAATGAATATAGAAATTTTTACTTAAATCATCCAAGGTTATTGAAATAATACAAAATGTCATAACCTTCACACATCCTAAACTTTTTTTAATCCAGTAATTTTTTAAATCTCTTTACCAAAACTGGTAAAAATTTATATATGCACACATTATTTTTTTACTAAAAGGTTTGAAGATATTTCAAAGGCACCAAAAACCTAATTCTCAATAACTTTAATACTGTTTTGCTGTAGGCCACAATCATTCTTAGCTTAAAGAAAAGAGAAATCAATGTTCATGGAAATGAGAAAATTAGAATAAATTACATCAAAATATTAAATGTTTAAAATTCTAGAATATCAAAGTTCTTTTTAAGGAGGATTTATTATATGTGAATAGAAATCCTGAGGGTGGTATTGTCTTTTTCTGCTTACAGAAAACATCTGTTTTTTCAAGCAATTAAGTTCTCTATGGGGAAATTGATATGCTGCTTAGTTCAATGCTAGACACTCATCTTAGAAGCCATGCACTTCTTTCTCTACTTTTTGCTGCAATGAAGACAAAAGACTCCTACCCTTACTACTATAAATTCTTTGCTGTGCCTTTATCTTATCTCAACTCACTGCCAGAATCTTTAATGTACAGGCTCATAAAAATGAGATGAAGAATTAGCATTTCTATGAATAAACAGATTCCCAGTATAAAATTAGCTCTGCAAAAAAAGCAGTCAAGGAAATGAAAATAAAGACTCTAGAGAGCTGGATTTCATTGCTAATTTTTAAGTCAGTTCATTATGGTCATGGGTTCATTGCCAGATGGTGATCTTCATCTTCTTTTCATGTCTAAAAAAAACAGTCTTTTAATTTCCTGAAACACCCTATAGGAATTGAAGGCAATTCAGTAAGTTTCAGATTTATGAAATGTAATGTGATTAAAGAAATAATTACTAAAGAGATTGGATTAAGTTTTGTTGTTATTTTTAAGGACAGTCATTGTTTAAACTTCTATACAGAATTTACTGAAACACCATTTGACCTCCCAGTGACCTAAGAAGAGCAGGATTTCACCTCCAAAAGTGAATCTTTATCTCTGACTTCAAACTTCCTACTGCTCAAACGGATCATAGGGAAACTCTTAATTTCTGGCAAGTATCATTCTCCATTTAGTGAATACCTTGAAAGGATAGAAAGGCTAATAATGTGTGATTAAGACAATGGGTTCTTGAGGCAGAGTGCCTGCCCTGAAAATGGGATTCTACCAATTATGGACTAGACAACATTAGGGAGAAGTGCCAGTTATAAATGCATTGGGTCTCAACTGCAAACATATCCTCCTTTGCACCGCTTTGAGATAGGGACACTGACCCTAGAAACATTTCTCTTCTGACTAGCTCACACAATGTTGGACTTTTTAGTAGGGTGCACAGGCTAGGTACCACAAAGCATATGAGGGGAAGGAACTTCTATATTTGGTTCCAGGATACTTTTTTTCCCTCTTGCCCTATGACTGCCAACAACATAAAATGACCCTTCAGTGAGTTTCCTGGCATCCTGGTGGATAATTTCTCCCTTGGCCCATCAGCTGTTAACCAAATCTAGCCCAAAGCATCCCAACACATTCCCCCACATTCCAGGGTCTCAGTCATTTACTCACCAGTAAAGTCTTAATTCCAGCTTCGGGTGTAGGTAAAGTGTACTCATCCTACATTCTTTCCTTGGATTCTCTATCTCAGCCATAGATGTGGAAGCTGCTCCCTATGTGTGTTATTCTTTTCCTCTTTATTGTTCTATTTTACCTTTTTTTTGCAGTTAACCACTTTTTACTATGTAATAGTTCTTTATATTAAATCTTCCCTATTCAAATTTCTCATGTGGTTTCTGTCTTCTGAATAGACCCTAACTGATAAGAAAGTCTGTAAAATGAGGTTCATAACAGTGCTACTTCTTAGATTTGTTTTGATGGTTAAAAGAATGTCTATAAATAAAATTGCTAAACCATATACATTTGGTAATAGTTTCAATGTATATCAGAGACAGACTGAGAACAGTCAGTCCCTGACTGAACTGCCAATAGATGACTCTGCTGAGATAGCAAGAAACCCAGGAAACATTGTAAGAAATTCCATTGAGAAATTATCTAACTTCCATAGAATACATTCTCCAACTCCTTAGAGTTAAAATAGCACTTTGTTTTGTACTTCTAGTTATAATTACAATGAAACACTATTAAATGCTGCTAAAGTATTTCTTTCCTAATAGACTAAGTTTCTAGAGGGAAATAACCACACTTTATTATTTACTGAATCTCACAGTACAGAGTAGATGCTCAGTAAAGGTTTGTGGTGAGTCACAGCATGGCTACCTTGCCAGCGTATCAAAATTCATCAATGGCTTTGGATTTTTTCATCATTCTGATCTATGTTCTGCATGAATTGCTGGGAGTCTCTCCAACTCTGCTCCACCATGCCTCATGGTTATGCCCATGCCCCCCACTTCCTTGGCTGAAAACTACCTTGATTTTCATTTCAGTGAAATGTGACCTCCCCTCTTATCTGGCAATAGCAGTTAGTTAGACATTTCTGCAAAAAAGCTTATCCACTAACACCTCCTTCTTTTCTGTCCTTATTAATTTTCCAGGGATGCTGGGATAACATTAGAGCAATATCAGTACAATACAGCAGGAATAAATACAGGACTCTGAAAGGGAGAAACTTAAAAGAGACCCTCAAAGATTTCAAACTATATGGAACTAGTCTGATTTACAGTTTTAAGACCAATTTATTTATCAATGCACTACAGTTTGAGAGAATATTCTTAAGCATTATGTAGTAGTCCTCTGTCATTAATTGTACTGGAATGGCAATTGTTTAGAATAAGAGTATGCATTCTTATAATAGCAAAAGAATTTAATAAAGAAATATTTATAATGGACTCCTGTTCTTATCTTTTGAATTTTTCTTGCACTTGTTTCAAATTTTATATTCCAAAACAGCAAAACAGAAAGTTGTCTTCCTTCATTGCTATTGTTTTGAAGGTAATCTGGTATGCAAGTCATTTCAGTTGTTAGAGGTCTCAGTTCTGTCTTCATGAAACACCCCTCACTTGAGTAGTATGCACTTTATATTTGGAGAATAAAGATGTACACATAAATCTTAGCCAAGTGACTACTAAAGTGATGAAAAGTCACTAAAAGTGACGGACTAAAGTACTGGCTCACCACGATTGGCTTCATCTGCTCCATGTGGGCTGTCAGACGTAAAATCACAGAGCTTGCGGGATGAAATAGATCCTGCATCCTCATGTGGCGTAAATCCACCTTTAAAACTGAAAGATGAAGTGGTTAAAACACATTTTCTCCTTCAACAAATACACAGAATGCATAATTCTTTCAAGAATACTACTTCTTAGATATGCTTATGATAAAGCAGCTGTATAAAAGGCCAAATCAAAGTACAATTGCTACTTCCATTATGTGCCTGGTACTTCAAATGTAAACAGAAAGGTTAATAATTCTAAGAATTTTTGTAAAGGTTTGTAGCCAACTGGAATGCCAACTGAAGCTTTCAATGGCTTTAATTCAAGTACAAGGTCATGGTAAACCTCTGTTCATTCTGCTCCCCAAATAGAACAATTCACTAGCAGTGGAACTTGGCATCTCTTTTAACTCCTCTTCCAGTCCTGCCCCTGAAGTTCTGCCTGGTAGTAATACTAAATTCCACAAAGGAGATCCTATAACCGCTTATTGAACAAATTTGCAACAATAGTAAAACCACTGGCCTTTCAAGAATAATTCACATAATTTAGGTCTAATTAGAATTATGCTTTAACCAACAGAGTTGATACTCAAATTGAGGCACATACAAGTGAATTTTGAGTTCACTTACCAAAAATTCTCTATAGCAGATAAAATTCTCTGAGACTTCTGTTAAGGTTAATTTTAGTGATAATTTAAAACTCTTAGCCACACTTTTGCCTGCAATTACATTTCTCAATGCCAACTTTAATGTCTTTCTACTACTCCAATTCTGGTGCTATGGAATTTGATTAGGAAAAGGAAAATGTGTCATTAAATAACATAAATAAGGTAAGTCCAATCAACCCTCAAAAACTCGTTAATCTTTAAATCTGATGCTTTGCATTCCTAAATGTCTTATCAGAAATGCACATGCACACGCACACACACACACACACACACACACACACACAGAGCTTAGAAAGGTTTATTATTATAAGTACTGGGTTGGCCAAAACATCTATTATGTTTTTCCAATAAGATGGCTCCAGTAGTGCTTAGTTGTCTTTAACTTCATTCAAAACAATTTTGTTAGATTGTATTGTGACAGCTGTCATATCAGCGTGCATTTAAAAAAAAACTTATCAAAATGGGTGAATTTTTGTGCAGCCATTTTAATATGGAAGATGGAAGAAAATATGTAACATTTTTAACGTATCATGCCTTGTTATTTCAAGAAAGGTAAAATGCAACTGAAATGCAAAAAAGATTTGTGCAGTGTATGGAGGTGCTGTAACTGATCGAATGTGTCAAAAGTGGTTTGCGAAGTTATTTGGTACTATTGACATTTTGGCCAAATAATTCTTTGCTGTGGGGCTCTCTTATTTATTGGAAAATGTGTAGCAGTATCCCTGGCCTCTACCCACTAGAAGACAATAGCAGGAGATAGCTGACATACTTAAAATATTCAAATCAATAAAGTTACTGGTAAAAATGAAAAATGTCTATTTTACAGAAAAAAATAAACAGACTTTTTGGCTAACCCAATAATTATGTGTTAACACCATATAAAATTAGGATATAGACATATATAGTCTCTCCAATGATGTGTCTTTAACAAAGATCCTTCAATTAAAATTTCTTTAATCCAGTTCTCAATTCAGAATTGTTTCTGCTATGTCATCCTTGATCAAAACATTTAGCTCTTGTAAAAATGGAAGTTTCCCACTTACTATGTTGTCTAAGGAAACATAACTTCAGAATATATGATCTGATTGATATCCACATGCAAATATTTTCCTCGTATACATGTAAAGAAAAATGAAGTGTGGTAGTTCTTGGGCAACATTTTTAATATTATCTGTGTATTGAGACCCAGGAGTAGGAGTGGCCAGGGGGAAACATCACCTAGTAGGAGAATGACAAAGTAATTGCAGGCACCATGTCTGCTATTTATTGCACTTTCAAGGCTTAAATAAGGGTTAGACTTTCAAAAATGCCTATTTGACTATTTGGAATCCATTTGAATGATGACCTTCTTGTCCCTTAACTTAAGTTCTCTATAAAGTATTTAGCCAAAGAATTAGCCAAACTCCACCTATTATACAAAAATATTACATTTTTAATTTAAACAGAGAATATTAGGGTTAAGATTTAAATTTTTGGAGATCTAAGATGGCGGCGCAGTAGGAAGGAGCATATTTCGCTCCCCCCTACACACAGGAGAATATTTTGGCTGATTTGCATCGGAACGGAGCAAACAGCCATCAGAAACACAGTATATTTGAAGTCAGGAGATCAAGGAATTGTAGTCGACACTGGAGGACCAGACGGTAAGGAGAGTGCTTCAGAACAATAAGAGCCCAAGGGACAGCGCGGACACCAGGGCCGGGTCTGAGGCCCAGGAGGGCTCTCGCCAGGCTCACCACAAGAAGAGGGAGGGAGCTAGGTCAACTGCTCCCTCCCCAGCCAAACAAAGTTTTAGCGGTACTGGGATAAACCCAGTTGCTTGAAATCTTACAGAGAGGAGTTGGGGTCTCAGTGGCAGACAAGCTGGGGGTGTGAACACCCACGCATATCCCGGGGAAGGACTGCATACCGGAGCTCACCTGATTGTTGGTGGCCAGAGCCACTGGGACAGCCACACACCTGAGCTCCCAGGGCCTTTGGCTCCCGGCACCCAAGGGGCAGCTGCAGGCGTGGCCTTGTGGGAGGCCGGTGCCCACAGGTCATTTGCTCCTGGTGACATTGAGACAGCCACGCACCTGGGCTGGAGGGACCTCCAGCGCCCAGCGCCATGGAACAGGCGCGCGCCCACGGGTCGGCTGTTCGGCCGCCCGCTTGAGCCCGCTCGCCTCGGTGCCATTGTGGCAGGCGTGCGCTTGAGGGGAGGCTGATCCGCTGCTCACCTGAACTTGCCAGCCTCCGGTGCCCAGTGCCGGAGGGTCAGCCATGCGCCTGAGCCTGCCATCCATCGGGGACAATTGTGCAAGGATTGGCTCCTGTATGTGACCACAGGTGGCTGCGAGATCGTAGGCACCTGTGTGCAACTGGGATAGGCACACACATCCTCAGAACTTATACCTGAGGTCCTGGGCAGAGAGGCCCAGGACTAGCCCTGAGGACAGTAGCACAAAGATAGATGAGCGCTGAACAGGGACAAAAGTGATACTGTCATCCCTAGACTATTGCAGCCAACAAGACCAGAAACACCAGCTCAGCAAGATTGAAAACAGCAAGAGTTGTTGGTAATTTTTAAAATTTTATTTTTTTCTTTTTTCTTGTTGCTTTTTTCTCTTTTTTTCTTCTTTCTCTCTTTAAATTTTAATTTTTTTCTAATTTTTTCAATTGTTTTTTATTATTTTTATTTTTACTTTTTTATTTTTATTTGTTTTTTTACCCCTCAACGTTCTTTGCTTTGCGTATCTTCTTTCTTGCCTTATTCCTTCTTCCTTTCTTTCCAATTTTATCTCTTCTTGCTTCCTCTTTTTTTCTTTTTTTCTATTTTCTCTTCTTTCCTCTTTTTTTTTCTTTTTCTTTCTTCTCTTCTTTCTTCTCTTTCCATTATTTCCTCTTTTCTCTTTTTAAATACCCATGAGTAAGTCAAAAACAAAACAGAACAAAATGACAACAAAAAACCAGCCTTGGAATTGTGAAAAAACCAGAGACGATCCCAAGGAGGGGGCATTTCAACAGATAAGACAGTGGAATCTGTGAACACCAGGATACCTGAAGCAGATAGCTCCACTGAATCTCACAGGTATTCTACCACAGTTCACACAATAAACCCAGGGAGCCAGAACAGATCAATTTAAGAAGTTAAGGCTAATAAGAAGAACCTCAAAAACAATGGGAAGACAAAGAAATAAAACCCAAGTGAAAGAAAAGGAGGAAGCCCCAGAAAGAATGCTAAATGACACAGAGGCAGCTCAACTGTCAGGTATTGAGTTCAAAACAATGGTGGTCAGGAAGCTCCAGGAGCTCTCAATGAGCTACCAGAAACTACAGGGAAGCTACGATGAACTCACTGCAAACTATATCAACATGAAAAAGGAAATAGAAACTATCAACAAGGGCCAAGAGGAAATGAAGAACACAATTTCTGAACTGAAGAATACAGTGGAAGGAATGAAAAGCAGAATTGATGAAGCAGAAGATCGGATTAGTAAGTTGGAGGACCAAGTAGAAAAAAAACACCCAGAAAGATCAAGAAAAGGAAAAGAGGCTCAAAAAGAATGAAGAGGGATTACGAGAAATGCAAGACAATATGAAATGTAATAATATCCGTATAATAGGGATACCAGAAGGAGAAGAAGAAGAGCAAGGGTTAGAAACCCTTTTTGAAAAAGTGATGATGGAAAACTTCCCTAATATGATAAGAGGAAAAGTCACACAAATCCAGGAAACACAGAGAGTCCCAATTAAGAGAAACCCAAGGAAGCCCACTGCAAGACACATCATAATTAAAATGGCAAAATTCCAAGACAAAGACAGAATCTTAAAAGCAGCAAGGGAGAAAAAGGAAGTAACGTACAAGGGGGCTCCAATAAGGCTGGCAGCTGACTTCTCAATGGAAACGCTCCAAGCTAGAAGAGAATGGCAAGAAATATTCCAAGTAGTGAGAAACAAAGGCCTGCAACCAAGACTACTTTACCCAGCAAGGCTTTCAATCAAGATAGAAGGCCAAATAAGGAGCTTCCCAGACAAAAGAAGTCTCAAAGAATACACCTCTACCAAACCAGTTCTGCAAGAGATGCTGAAGGGACTGTTTTAAGGAAAGAAAGGAAAAGGGAGAGAGAGAGAGAGGAACACAGGTACGAAAATGGCAATGAATCAGGACTTATCAATAATAACATTAAATGTAAATGGATTAAATGCTCCAATCAAAAGGCATAGAATAGCTGAATGGATAAGAAAGCATGACCCACACATATGCTGCTTACAAGAGACCCACCGCAGGACAAAAGACCTACAGAGACTCAAAGTGAAGGGCTGGAAACAAATTTTCCAAGCAAATGGACAGGAAAAAAAAAAGCCAGGGTAGCAATACTCATATCAGACAAAATAGACTTCAAAACATGAGCCATAAAGAGAGATCCAGAAGGTCACTTCATAATACTCAAGGGAAGAATCCAGCAAGAAGATATAAGCATTGTAAATATATATGCACCCAACATAGGAGCACCTAAATACATAAAAAAAATCTTAGAGGACTTCAAGAAAGATATTGACAGCAATACAATTATAGTAGGGGATTTTAACACCCCATTGTCAAAAATGGACAGATCTTCCAAACAAAAAATCAACAAAGATATTGTGG
>PVKU01015317.1:0-18817 GCA_004027475.1 Anoura caudifer | reverse complement strand
AACTTATTTGAACAAATAATAAAGGAGAACTTCCCCAATTTGGCAAAGGAAATAGACTTCCAGGAAGTCCAGGAAGCTCAGAGAGTCCCAAAGAAGTTGTAGCTAAGGAGGAACATACCAAGGCACATCATAATGACATTAGCCAAGATTCAAATGAAAGAGAGAATTCTAGAAGCAGCAAGGGATAAGGGGACAGTCACCTACAAAGGAGTTCCCATCAGACTGTCAGCGGATTTCTCAAAAGAGACCTTACAGGCAAGAAGGGGCTGGAAAGAGGTATTCCAAGTCATGAAAGGCAAGGACCTACATCCAAGATTGCTCTACCCAGCAAAGCTGTCATTTAGAATGGAAGGAAAGATAAAGTGCTTCTCAGATAAGGTCAAGTTAAAGGAGTTCACATCACCAAGCCCTTATTATATGAAATGTTAAAGGAACTTATCTAAGAAAAAGAAGATAAAAAATAGGACAGTAAAAAGACAGCAAACTCACAGATATTAACAACCACACCTAAAACAAAAGTAAACTAAGCAAACAGCTAGAACAGGAACAGAAACACAGAAATGGAGATCACATGGAGGGTTAGCAACAGGGGAGTGGGAGGAGGAGAGAGGGGGAAAAGGTACAGAGAATAAGTAGCATTGACAGTAGGTAGAAAATAGACAGGGGGAGGGCAAGAATAGTGTGGGAAAAGTAGAAGCTAAAGAACTTATGAGACATGGACATAAACTAAAGGGGGGAATGTGGGTGGGAGGGGGTGTGCAGGTTGGAGGGGAATGATGGGGGAGAAATGGGACAACTGTAATAGCATAATCAATAAAATAGACTTTAAAAAATGCATTACACAACTGTGTTCAGAAGCTCTTAATAGTTCTTTCCAGAAATACAGCTGCTTTGCTTGGGCTTCCTTGAGTCATATTTAAAAATTAAAAAATATATATTTATTGATTTTCTTTAAAAATTTTTAAAATCATTTTTTATTTTCCATTATAGTTGACATACATTATTATATTAGTTTCAGGTGTACACCCAGTGATTGGACATCATATAACTTAATAAGTGATCATCTTGATTAATCTCCCACCCATCTGACACTATACATAGTTATTAGACTATTATTAACTATATTCTCTTTGCTGAACTTTACATCCCCATGATTATTCCAAAACAACTAATAAGAAAGAAGAAGGGGGAGAGGGGGAGAGAGAGAGAGAGAGAGAGAGAGAGAGAGAGAGAGAGAGAGAGAGAAACATTGATGTGAGAGAAACATCGACCGGTTGCCTCCTGTAGGTGTCCTGACGGGGAATCGAACCCACAACCTAGGTACGTTCCTTTACCAGAAATCAAACCCGCATCCTTTTGGCGCATGGGACAATGATCCAACCAACTGAACCACACCAGCAAGAGCTTTGAGTCGTATTTACAGTTGGTCCCAGCATTCCAGATTTTCGTTTGCCTGACAGGTAAATAATTTTCACTTGTTTGCTGTCATCTGGAAACCATTTAGTTTTTAGTAATTTTGTATGTTTTTTTTCTTTTTTAAGTGAGCACTGTGCTATGGTTAGTCTTTCTGGTTTCTAGAGCTGGATTTCGCAGCTCTCAACACTAAAGCAAAAGAGATTAGTTTTCAGAAGTATGTCTTCTGATGGTGTTGAGCCTTTCCAAGAACCAACGAAGGATATCTCTTCAATTACTCTTGTTAACCATAGTTCAATGTCGTTGCTGTTGGGCTGCTTTACTTAATGCACTGAAGAACAAAGTAAGGGATTTTGGTCACTTGAGATTCTAGTTATCTTGATGGTTTGAGATAAAAAAAATGTTAAAAGGCGTGAGTCAAAGTTGACGTGTGTGATGTGACTCAAGTCTGCAGAAAATGTCAGTCGACGTTCATGCTTTATGCACATCTGCTATACTTACTCCCTCGGACCTGCGTATTCGTTTCTCAGTGTTCAGGTTTCCTTGGGAAAGGCCATCTTAGCCTTAGAACTGGATTTCTCCTCAGGGAAATTTTAACATGGTTTAAAATTTGTCAAGCAATAAAGGGGTGTGCCGAATATGCAATAATGTATTTCTTCGTGCTGCACTTTAAGAAGCTAGACAGGGAGAGTAGCTGTGTTGGCTTCATTATGTTTATGTCTTTGAGAGACAAACAGATCTTTGAATTTAGTTTTTAAATGTTCCCACATTCCAACTTCCCTCGTCCGAGGGGTCCAGGCAAGGATACCTGTGTCACCGGAAGCATGGGCCCAGGACCGGCAAGTATCCAAGGCAAGCCCATCCCGCAAGGGAAGGCGGGGCACCTGGTCCACAGCCAACTCCCCTTGGAGCCCTGACGGTCAGGATAGAAGGCAGGGGAGAGGGTGGTAACTGTAAGGTACTTTTTAAACCTGAACTACCTGAGGAACCCCAATGTTTGAGTGGAATATATTTTTCTGTCTTCAGCAGTAAGGGATATTTGAAAGAGAAATTCATGGAATTTTTTGGAAAATGAAATAAGATATGTTTGCACGCTCAGTTTTGTGGTACAGGCAGTCCATGCCTTGTACAAAGTTTCTAACTGTGCTCCTGGAATTGTGGACTCTTGTGGGAGTCAGGGTCCCCCTGGGTAGAGAGGAGGAGGAAAGACTTTTTAAAAAACAATGTTTTATAATATGTCTCCATAATTTCTTGCTTTTATTACTGATGTAACCTCCTAAGACCTAAGTGGTTGTATTCTTCCCTGGTTTTGTGCTCCTCCAATTTCTTGTGCACACTGTGGCCGTGATGAACTTTCTGAAGTACAACTCTGACCATGTGAACCCTGAATGTCTACCTGTAGCCTTTGGGATTTTATCATTAAGAGTTTTGATAGGAGACAATTTACTCCAGATGGTTCCAAGAAGAGACTTTTACTGAGAGTACTATTTGCAGTACTATTCAGGCTCCCGGCACCATCAGCTGTGTCGCCGCCAGGATCTCCAGTTAATCTAAAGCCATGCGGCACCCCTTCATGTCCCACCAGCGAGTCCTTTCACTCCTTTTCTTCCAGGCAAAGTCTCTCCTGCTTCCTAAGCCATGTGGCAAAAGGGAGCACCCCAAAGCCACGTGGTCTTCACTCTCACCAAAGCTGTGGGAATCCCCACTCTACCAAAGCTGCCTAGTCTGTGTTTTAATCCCAGCGCCAATCTTCCTCTGCAGCCCCATTTCCTACTCCTCCCACAATCGGCTACACTTGCCAGCACTCCCTTACTCTTCCAGCTTTCCTGGGCTGCCATAGTGAGTCTGGGCAGGTGTGGCCCCATGGCGTGGAGCCAATCATCTCCAAGCTCTCACGCAGGCGCTGTGAACAGGGGGAGTTGCCTTCCAGTTCCATCTTGGGTGGAAGTCACTCCCATCCCCCTGGCTCAGAGCATGGCCACAGCTGTTCAACATATCTGTGCAACCCGTTAAAGGTTATAGATATGTTAAATGACCATGCCAGAGGTTAGCTGCAAAGCTGTTGCTATGCAAAACAGCCCTACGTGTTCCTGCACCATGTGTCCCATCCCCCAGCTTAGCCTTCTGTTGGGGGGGAGGGTGTGTGTTCCGGACATCCTATATATTTTTCTAATATTTCCTGGACATCTTGGGTTCTGGATCCCATTATAAAGCCCTATTTGGGGCCCCCCTCTTGGCTGCACCCTGTTACACTACTGACATTTTGGCCAAATAATTCTTTGCTATGGGGCTGTTTTATGCATTGAAAGATATTTAGCATCACCCATGGCCTCTACCCACTGGAAGCCCATAGCAGGACATCGCTGACATACTCAAAATATCCAAATCAATAAAATTATTGGTGAAACTGAAAAAAAAAATGTGTCTTTTATTTTATGGAAAAAACTAAATGGATTTTTTGGCCAACCAAATACTATGAATATTATGTAGATTTAGTGAAATGTTTGTGAAGGTACTTGTCACGTAGCGGCTGCTGGGTGAATTAATATCGTTTCTTGTTTATTACATCCCAGTCCCTGGTAGAATGTGTTATCGAAATGTTGATTAAAGTAGTTTTAGCGTTCTTGAAACCGGAAAAGACACTGGAGTTTGGTACTGCCTGTCATTACCAAGCCCAGTAAGCAGAGACAGGGAATGAATCTTTATGGGCACTTTATTCAGATGGCCGGTGATCTGAGAAGATGGCGGGTTCGTACCCTAACAGACTCTCTTGTCTTTTCTTTCCAGGCCAAGGTTTTTATAACAGGGGAAAAACAAGGTGCGGTGAGGGGTTTTGAAGTTCCCTTTGGTAAAGGGAGAAGTTAATTGGATTAGAAAAAAAAAAAAAAAAACAACTCCAGCATTCTTGGCCTGGGCGGTGGTCTCCAGCTGTGCCCAGGCGGTGTCTTTAGCTGTGTCTTGGGCGGTGGTCCTCTCACCCTGGAGCACAATGGCTCAGATATCATCTTGAGTGGCTTGCAGTCCTGAAGAAACGCAGGTGGAACTGCTTCTGGGCTCCTGGAGTCAGGGCGGGTCATACCTTCTGTTCCTGGAACAACAGCTTTTACACGCATTGATTACCGAGCTTATTAGCTATTACTGAAACTAAAACTTTCCAACTCTTAAGTTCCCTATCATTCTCTCCATGTCATTTTATTATTATTATTTCCTGTAGTGCAAACAGCGGGGTTTTTAAGCTTCTCTCCCTTACCCCCCAAAAGAAGAACTTCCTTTTTTTAATCAGGATTGGAAACCTGTGTGTTTTTCCCAACCCTGCCATTCTTTTTATTTTAAAAAAATTTAAATGGAAACTTTCAAACATGCGTAAAATAGAATACAGTGAACTTCCATGTGTTTCTCATTCATTAGTTGATAATCGACAGCTTGCCAATGTTGTTTTAAGTCGACCCCTGTACGTTTTTTTCTTTTTAGCATATTTTTAAACAAATCCCAGAAAGCAGGTCATTTTACTGTAGACCTCTTTATCTTTGACAATAAAACCTTTTATCTTTGACAGAACCACTGTGTCCTTGTCACTTTTGGTAAAGACAAAGATAAATCTTTAATTTTATCTGATGCTCAGTTCATGTTTGAATCTTCCCAACTGTCTCAAGATGTCTTTTTTGTTTGGTTTGTTCACATCGGCTAAGAACAGTCCCCAAATCTTTAATTCTTTTTAGTTAAAATCCCAGTTCCATCCTGAGGGTAGTGTCTGCCCCGGAGGAAAGATGTGGCAGTGACGTGGGCGTAGGCCATTTGGGGCCACCCTTGAAGGCAACATCCCCTCCTATGGTTTCTTCATCATGCACACAAAAGAGGCCGCTCCAATTCCCCATCCCCACCCTAAACCGCCGAGAGCCCTCCAGCCAGCCCAATGGGGCCGAGTTCCTTCTTTGAGTCTGGGAAAGAGATATTTGGGGTGAGTCATCTATGAAGTGTGATAACTTGCAGTGCTTTCTATTCCAGCTCAATATATTTAAGACTTTTACTCATTGCCTTGTGGGATCGGGTGCAAGGTGAAACGGTGAAGAGGTAGGTGGCATAGCGTGGGGGCTTGGGGCAGTTCCTCAGCTGGTCTTCATCTTTAATAAAATTAGCTGTTAGAGAGTCTAGATCCTATCAAAGATTACCACCAAGCTTCTTTCCCTCCTTTTCCAGCTTCTTCAGGGTCAAAGGAAATGGCTGTAGTCTATGCAGTAAAATAAAGAGGGATGTTACAAGATTATTAAAGACTACCTTCCAACCAGCAGGAGACCCCTCTGGTAATAAGAACTACCACCTCTACAAGCAAGTGGGCAAGTGACTCGAAACCACATCTTGACGCCCCAAATCCTACTCCCTCTAGGGAGGCATGCGGCCTCTGTGTGCCCCTTTTCAGGGAAGACCTTGTAATTCTCATTGTTAGCAGGCATTCTGTTGTATTTCGTCAAAATCCCTGTCTCTCTGTTGGGGATTTTGCCTTCTGTTCCTCCACAGAACATCATGATTTTGGGGACATGCATCTATAATAGCTGGAAAATGCACTTTAATTGACAGTGTTGTTGCTTCCATACAATTAGATTAAAAATGTACAGAGCTAGCCCTGACTGCTGTGGCTCTCTGTTGGGCATCCTCCTGCTAGGTGAAGGGTAGTCAGTTCAATTCCCAGTCAGGGACCTGCCTGGGTTGCGGGTTTGTTGCCTGATTAGGGTGTATGCGGCAGGCAAGTGATCAATGGTTCTCTCTGGCCTTGATGTTTCTCTCCCTCTCTGCCTCCCTCCCTTCCCTTCTCTCTCAAAATAAATAAATAAAATCTTAAAAAAAAAAAGTGTACAGAGTTAACAATAACTAAAATTAATCAGTACTCATCACATGTTGTATATTTACCAGGTCCGCTTTAGCAAAGTATCACAGATGGGGTGGTTCCAACAACAGAAATGGATTTGCCTCACAGATTCGGAGGCTGGACGTCTGAGATCAAGGTGCCCAGCAGGGTTGGTTCCTTCTGAAAGGCTGTGGGGGAGACTCTGGCTTCTCAGCTAGTTTCTGGTGGATGGCAGCAATCTTAGGCATTCCTTGGCTCTTGGAAGCATCCTCCCAATCTCTGCCATCGCCTGCACCAGATGTTGTCCCTGCGTGCATGTCTCTGTGTCCTAATCTCCTCTTTTTATAAGGACACCGGTCATAATTAGGTAGATTAGGGCTCACTGGAATGACTTCGTGTTAACTCATCACACCTACAATGACCCTACTCCCAAGTAAGGTTGCGTTTTGAGGTACTGAGGATTAGCGCTTCAGCCTATGACATGGACTTCAACCCATAACATGTGACAATACTTGGCAAATATTTTGTGATTTTATTCTCACAACAGCACTGGTAGGTAGGTGATGCTACCCTCATTTTGAAGATGAGGAGATTGAGGCTTAAATAATTGAGTAGTTTTTCCATGATTGCACAGCCAGTAGGTGGCAGAAACAGGATTCAGAACCTAGACACGCTAATTCCAGAACCCAAAATTTAAAAAAGATTTTATTTATTTATTTTCAGAGAGGGGGAAGGGAAGGAGAAAGAGAGGGAGAGAAACCTCTCCCAGTTGCCTCTGGAATGCGCCCTAATCAGGAATGGAACCAGCAACCTTTTGCTTTGTGGAATGATGTCCAACCAACCGAGTCACACTGGTCAAGACCCAGAACCCAGGATTTGAATGACTTCTTTATACCGTCTTATTTCTCCTTACAGCATTTTTACTTCCTACTCCCTTCCTGGCAGGAAGTTACTTGCCAGACACTAACGAACAGCAGTAGGAATTTCTATGCTGCCCTAACACTGCCACCTGGTGGTGAAAACACAGCAGTTTCCAACTTTCTGGCAAAAGTTGCATTGCATTGAATGATGGCTGGCCTTTCCCCCTAATTTCACCAGCACAGTCAAGCGATTGTGAATTCTGCTTGATCTTGCTTTGAGCCAAACATGTCATATGTGAAAAAATAAGAACAGAGCAGCACAAATTTTGAGCTGTTCTGAAAGGATCTAAATTTTGCTGCCCCTTGAAGGATCTGAATTTTACTAATTAAAAGATGTAACCCACCTAGAAAACATGCATACTCATTTTATGATACTGTATACTGAACAGCTTTATATTTTCAAAACCCCTGTGTTTTTAAGACCTAACCTGGTCGTCTCCTATTTGGAAGAACTGGTTTCTCCTGATGCCTCGCTTTGATGACTCATTCAGACACCATTTCTTCTGCTGTTCGAACTCAGGATTTAAAAATAGCTCAAGATTAATTAGCAATTATTAACCATTAACTGCTATTTGAAAGAAAACCAGAGAAGCTGGCTCCGTTGTTTTTCCGTCTCTGGGTGTGCTGTTTCCTAGGCCTTCATTCGGCACTTGTCTCCCACCAAAGTTTGTGCCCACCAAAAGTCTGGGTGTCAAGTGGCATGACATGCTCAACAATAAGCTAGAAAAAAAAATCACACTGAAATCAACTAATTTTAGAGCCGAAAGACACTTTAGAGCTTATGCAGTCTAGATCACATATTGGTTTGTGTTCACAGGGGGACAAGTCGAAATCTTGGAAGACAGGGATGGCTGACCTGACTTTTGGAGGGTGATGATCCCAATCAGGAAGTACTCACCATGGCTCCCTGTCACCTTCAAGGACATGACCGATGTGGGGTGTGGGCACTGAGCCTGAGCCGGGGTGGCAGGGGCAGCGGAACGCTGATTGACAGCTTTAACGATTCATTTTTGTGGGGATCAAACGCTTTCAACCGCAACCTCGGCATACTGCCAGGAATATGTTACTAATAGTTATAGTACCACTGTTTACAAATGCTTTCCCTCAGACAACTTCAAACTAAGTAAAAAGTTGCAAGTGCAGCACAAAGAACCTTCCTCCTGCAGATGTAAGTTGCCAACCTGAGGCTGCGTCAGCCCTTAACACTCTCCGGTGTGTTTCCCGCAAACAAGGACGTTCTCTGAGATCACCTCAATTCAACCATCAAAATCAAGAAACTAACACCAATATGTGACGGCTGTCCAGTCCTCAGACCCCACCCAAGACTGGTCAAATGTTCCGATAATTTCATAGAAAAAAGGGCCTCTTCAGAATGAAACGGTGCCTTCACTATTTAACTCTCTGCGGTCTCTTTCACTCTAGAGCAGTTCCTCAGTCTTTTTTGACTTTTATTACCTCGAGACTTAACATGTGCAGTTATTTTACAGAATGTTTTTGCATGATGCTTCTTCATAATTAGATTCAGATTATGCACTTCGGCAGAAAGATTACAAATGTGATGTTGCGTTCATTTCATTGTATCTGAGTAGGTGGTATGAAATTTCAATTTGTCCCGTTATTGACAATGTTCATAGTGATCCTTTGATCTAAGGTGGTGTTTGCATGCCGTGTAATGAGTAGCATTTTGTGGGGGACACACAGTGGTACCGTGATACTGGTCGTAAATTCATCCTGGAACTCCTGACGAGCGGCAAAGCTGATGAATAGCGAAAGATGAAGCATTTTCTCTTGTATGGCATGTTATGACTCATACAAATTCTAGCAAGTGCCATGAGTCCTGAGCAAGTGTTGGGTGGGGAAACAATTTTTTTCTCCTCAAAACTTGGCGAGTATAGAGTTTGATGAGTTCTGAAGTTGACGATTACCAAGGTATGACTGTGCTTTGAAACTATGTAAATTCCAGACCTCATCAAAATGTCAATGTACTTATTTTTATAGCAGTGTGGACTCATGGTTTCCTATTTATCCAGTAGGCTATAGCCAATCACTATAATTATTTATTTTGATGCTCAAATTGTCCCACACTGGGCCAGTGGCAGCCAATAAGCTGGCCTGTAGTACCAGGTCAGGCAGACATAAGGCCTGCTTGAGTGTGGTTGGTAGGATAACAGGATGGGTGTGATAATTTATAGCTGTAAGGAACATCTCTCCTAAAATGTCATGTGGTGTGCTTGAGTGTGATATTGTTATGTTACAGAATTACTTGCTTATGATTTTGTAATAAAAGATTTTGTAATAAAAAGGGGCATTGTTTGTGCCAGACGCTACTGAGCTAATCCAGTATTTTTCCTGTTCCGGCCAGGGAATCAGCCATTTTTTCAAGGAGTTCTGGTTTCTTTCCTTTTCTTTTTTAAACTTTTTGTATGATTCTTTTGGAGCCGCACTGATGACAATTTCTGGGAAGCAAGATCTCAAATGCTCCTTAGAATGGTAGCTTGCATTTTCTTTTATGAATTTTTGATTTTTAAATTATATTTTATTCACTATGCTATCACAGTTGTCCTGATTTTTCCATTGCCCCCCTTCACCCAGCGATCCCCACTCCCTCAGGCAATCCCCACACTGTTGCACATGTCCATGGGTCATGCGTATAAGTTCTTTGGCTATGCCATATCCTATACTGTACTTTACATCCCCATGACTATTCTGTAACTACCTATTTGTACTTCTTAATCTCCTCACTTCCTCCCCCATTGCCCGACACCTGCCTTCCATCTGGCAACCATCAGAACCCTCTCTGTCTCTCTATGATTCTGCCTCTGTTCTTGTTCACTTAGTTTATTTTTAAATTCAATTGTTGTTAGATATGTATTTATTGCCCTTTTATTGCTCATCATTTTGATCTACTTATTTTTCTTAAATAAGTCCCTTTAACATTTCATATAACAATGGTTTGGTGATGATGAACTCCTTTATTTTTTTCTTGTCTGGGAAGCTCTTTATCTGCCCTTCAATTCTAAATGACAGCTTTCCTGGGTAGGGAGATCTTGGCTACAGGTACCTACTTTTCATGACTTTGAACATTTCTTGCCAATCCCTTCTAGCCTGCAAAATATTTTTAGAGAAATCAGCCGACAGTCTTATGAGAACTCCCCTGTAGTCAACTAACTACTTTTCTCTCGCTACTTTTAAGATTCTCTCTTTATCTTTAACCTTTGGCATTTTAATTATGATGTGTCCTGGAGGGGGCCTCTTTTCATCCATCTTGTTTGGGACTCTCTGTACTTTCCAGATGTGCATGTCTATTTCTTTGACCGAATTAGGGAAATTTTCTTTCATTAGTTTTTCAAATATGTTTCCAATGTCTTGCTCTTTCTCTTCTCCTTCTGGCACCCCTATGATGCAAATGTTGAACCTCTTGAAGTTGTCCCAGAGGCTGCTTATACTATCCTCAATTTTTGGATTCTCTTTTCTTCTTGTTGCGCTGATTGGTTGTTTTTGCTTCCTTATGTCCCAAATCATTGATTTGATTCTTGGCTTCATCCACTCTACTGTTGTGTCCCTGTAGATTGTTCTTTATTTCTATTATTGTGTCCTTCATTTCTGACTGGATCTTTTTTTTTGCTGTGGAGGTCCTCACTAAGTTCCTTGCGTATCCTTATAACCAGTGTTTCAAACTCTGCATTTGATAGATTGCTTATCCCCATTTTGTTTAGTTATTTTTCTGGGATTTTCATCTGTTTTTTCAATTGGGCCATGTTTCTTTGTCTCCTCATTTTGGCAGCCTCCCATGTGTTTGTTTCCATGTATTAGGTAGAGCTGCTTTGATTGTGTGTCTTGGTAGTGTGGTCTAATGTAGTAGGTGTCCTGTAGGGTCCAGTGGCACAGCCTCCCCTGCCCCCCAAACTGGATAATCAAAGTGTGCCCTTCATGTGGGCTATACACCCTCCTCTTGTAGTTGAGTCTTGATTGCTGTTGACAGATCAATGGGAGGGATTAACCCAGGCCAGTCAGCTGCAAGGTTTGGCTGTGACCACTGACCACCAACCTCCACCATCTGTGGAGGATCAGCTGTGCAGGGGCAGAGTGGTGGTGCTCTGCTGTGGTCTGTAGCTGTCCACTGGGTGCACTGGCCCTGGGGTTTCCCTGGTGGTGCAGGCCAAGGTCAGCCCCCTCCTGTGTTTAGCCTGGGGCCACCCTGCCTGAGCTGTACAGCAATCTGAGATGGCTGCTGCTTGTGCTGGGCTTGCAGATTCCCAGGTGAAGCCAAGCTGTGAATCTAGGCTGACTGCTGCTAGTGCTGAGCCTGGGGCTCAGTGAAGCCAGCTGCTGCTTGTTCGAGAGGATTTAGGAAGTTGTGAAGCATGAGCCAAGACCAGCCATTCATATGGAAAAGCAGCTCGAGTGGGCTGGTGTGTTGTGTGGGGCAGAGTCTCTGGGGATCTCCAAGGTGAGTCAATAGTGTTAGACAGGTTGATGGAGTCTCAGATGTGGCACCAGCTTGTCAGCTTAGTTGCTCTGTTGGGGGAGAGTTTAGAAAAGGGAAAATGGCCTCTGCTCACCTTGATGCCAGACACTCCCTATATGCCACCTGCAGCTTTCATTCTGCTGCTCTGAGCTGGAGCTCAGAGGGAGTGAGTCTGAGCAGGTCTGTGTGTGGGTTCTTTAAGAGGAACTGCTTGGGGCTCCAGAGGTTTCTTCTACTGTCTCAGTCTCCACTGGTTTTTGCAGTCAGAAGTTATGGGGACTTATCTTCCTGGCACTGGAACCCTGGGCTGGGGGGCCTGGTGTGGTGCTGGGACTCTTTGCTCCTGAGATATCTCTCTTCAATTTTTATCCACTGCACATGGGTGAGGGACCAGCCTGTTCTGCATCTCCATCCCTCCCACCAGTCTGGATGGATGTGGTTTCTTCAACTTTGTAGTTGTCAGACTTTCATTCAACTCGATCTCTGATGGTTCTGAATGATGGATCTTCCGTATTTTAGGTGTAATTTTGATGTGGCTGTGTGAAGAGGTGAGCCATGGCTGCCTACACTGCCATCTTGACTGGAAGTCCTGGTTTATTTTCATAGAGAATGTAACTTAGAAGCCAAGATATGAGTGCTAGATTTGAATATATAGGTATAGACATACACATATATGTATATATATAAGGCCTGTCTAGAAGGTATCCAGCCATGTAATATGAAAAATAGGGACATTTACTGAAGAAGATACAAGAAACATTGTACATAGGGCAGTGATGCCTCAGTCTCCTTCAAAGTAGGCATCTTGGGACCTCACAATTCTCCCAGCGAGTGTTTCTTCCACTGTTCAAAACACTGCAGTCCTTTGTTAGAATGGTCACCAGCTGCCCCACTGTGTATTCCTGAATCTCAACAATGGTCTGAAATCTCCTCCCTTTCAAAGGTAATTTTAGTTTTGGGAAAAGCCAGAAGTTTCAGGGCACCCAATATGGGCTGAAGAGAGGCTGAGTCACCTGAGTGATTTGATGTTTTCCCCCAAAACCCTGCACAAGATGTGATGGCTGAGTGCATATGTTGTCATGATGAAGCTGCCAGTCACCACTTGCCCATAGCTGTGGCCTTCTGAGTCATCCGAAGAGTTTCCATGGAGGAATGGTCAAACTTAATGCAAAATTCGATAGAGATTTGTTGCTTTCTACTCACTCAGTCATTTTGAATGAGATGGCCACACAGAACACACGCTCACTCAACAGCATCCACTGTCCCCACTGACTAGTACAGTGAAGTCGTCATTGTTCACGCATGCACATTCCAGTCCACTCTCCTGGGCTGCCAGGTCACATTGATGTTACGCAAATCGTTCTCGTTACATTAACAATGGCTGGACTTTTTCTGGACAGATATCGTATATACTCTGTATTGAAAACCATGAGGTCACACCAATATTTCTACTTTTAATCTAATACCATAAATTCTGCTCGTTTTCTCCCTTTTTGTATCTGCAACTTTCATCTCTGACAGCAAGACACCTGGCTCTTCTTACCCTTGGTATGCTTACCTGTTTTGCCAGTTCCCCTTCGTGCAACCAACCTCCCACTGTGGCTGCTGCCCCATGGTCTGCATGGATGGCCTCCTCACCTACTCAGGCCACATCTGAGCCAGGTCTGCCCTCTGTGTGGATACCTGTCTCACCCTGCTCATACCTGGCATGCAATCATGAACTACCAAGTCCCTGCACTTCCCTGGACATGGATGCCTACCTCCCTCTGACCTACCTAATAGCTTTAGGACTGAAGTGGCCAGGAACAGACAGGAAAGAAAAGGAAGGGGAAGGAGAGTAGAAAGAGCTGCACACAATTAAAAACAAATTACAGCAAATTCTCTTTTACTCATGTATGTTTTGATGTGTTTTCTTTCCTCACTAGAATGTAAGCTCCATGAGATGAGCCTATGTCTGCTTCATTTATCGTCACATGCCTAGCATTTAGCATGTTTCCTGATGCAAAGTACATATAATTAAATGTATATTAAAATAATTAAACTGTGAATAAACGAATGAAGAAATGACATGAGGGGAAAAAGTCTTTCTGGCTAGCATGTTGGGAAAAGTATGTAACCTATTGTACGACCCAACTTATTCAAGCCTTGGCCCATGTGCCACATCCAGCACAGTGTATGGCACAGAGTAGGTGTTCAATAAATTCTTTTTAAGTGGATAGACCCAAGGAATATTTGATAGATACATTTCATCTCTTGTGTGTATCAGAGTTGGGGGGATGGGGGGAAAGCCTGGGTTTTTAAATGATGGAACAGGTTTATTAACTTTTTTAAATGATAACTAGATAAACTAGATGTTCAATTTGAACAAAAACATTTGATAAGAGTTTGTTAAATCAGCGAAGTGCCATGATTAGAGATAGTAATGGAGTTGGATAAATTCAAGCTAGTGAATCTGAGGAGGAAAAGAAATGGAATAATTTAAACGCAGGGTGAGGCTGGCAGCATGCAAATCCTGAAGGAAGAAATCTGTGGCTTCCAGTGCAGACGACACGTGAGCGACAAAGAGCAGATGTTGAAAGCGTCACTCAGATTACAACCTTAAGAAAGGGTCCTCATTTCTAGTTTAAGTGACACAATTAAAGCAAGTTGCTAACAATTCGCCAGCTTTGTTTACTTGTCACTACTCTTCCGTCTTCCGTTAGCGGGAGTGCCATTCAAACTAAAATAACTCACTCACCACCCTCACCCAGGTGGGGTGTGAAAAAGAGGTCCTATGAAGTTTTGAAATATTTAGGCTGTTTTAGATCAGTTCTGAAAGATGAATCGTTCATCCATTCACCGAGTGCTGACTGTCTGCTCCGGGCAAGGTGCTGTCTTGGGTGCAGAAGGTACAGTGCTGAGGGGCCAATGGGACCTCTGCCCGCCTGGGGTTCTCGGCTCTCAGTGGCCAGAGTTGAGGGTCACACGGGGAGGATAAAGGGACAGATCCCAGAGCCAAGATGTGTGTGGCAAGATGGGGACTTCAATATTTTAGAGCTTTCAGAACACGTGGTCACTGTTTTTGCTTGAAATGTGGTAAGCCCACCAAATACGCTTCCCTGAGGCAGGCACAAATGATGTTTTTGCATCCACCCTGTGCCCTGCCCCCTGCCCCCCAGCAGGACAGGTCACTGGACGGTGGTGACAGTCCACTGCGTTCGATGTGGCCCTGACCCAGACTAGTTAACTTATCTCGTTTGGGGCTCCGTACGTGAGGCAAAGCTACAAACTCTAAAAGTAACATATATGAGGATGGTTAAAATAATATTAAACTGATAGAGAGAGGTTGCTGGTGATTGAAATAACGGCCTTCAGACCTTCAAGTGGTTAATGACTGATGTGAGGCCAGGAAACCTTCCTCTGGATTTGACCCCAAAATAGTGGAAGTAGGTTCCTAAAGCAAAAGAGAAGCATCGTCGTCATTATTGTCAGCAACATTGTGTCGATGCTTCACTGGAACAAACACGCCAGGGGAACAGTGCCCCGAGTCAGGGCTGGAACGCAAACACGCCTAGAAGCCGCGTTCGAACTTCGGTTTTGCCTCTAAAGTGTTTCCAAGCTGGGATGTCAGGAGGAAGAAAAAAGGTCCCGCGAGGCCACATGCAGAGGAAGGGCCGCAGACACACATTGACTAACACTCTGCTTCCTGCTTTTGATTTGATTTGATTCTTTGACAAAAACAAAACAAAACAGATACAAGCACTGCTAATGCGCAGGCCAGCCGGATGCTAGCGTAAGCAGGCTTTGGAATCGGCTGTAATTTCTGCCTCTCTGTGATTACACGGGCTGGGAAGAAAAATGGAACCTGGGACGGGTACCCCAAGTCCGGTAGCCACAGCCTCATCCCTGCCAAGGAAAGCGCTGCCCCTTGCGTATCGGCTATAACCAACCGACTGACATTTCTTTTCTCCTGTGTCCAGACCCTGGGCAAGGTGCTTTCTCATAAGACAGGCCTGGGTGAGAGGCCAAGGAAGAGGGACATAGCCGCAACTTGAGAATTCAGCAGGAGCTATTGGGGATGGCACGCTCACCTCCCAGGACTTGGTGACAGCATTTTCATAGGCCTTCTGGGTGTTTTCCTTATAGGAAATAGAAGAATTTTGCTTCTCTTTTCTCCCCTGTTCTTGTAAGTTTACGTGTGTTTCATGTGTCCTAATAACCATATATTTCATTTTCCACCCATCCAGACTCCTTGCTCCTCCCCATGCGGTTGGGAGAAATCTCGTAAATGTCATTGGTCACAAATCCACTTTCCACGCTCACTAGCGTGACGGATCCGCTTTCCGATGGGTCCACAGCTATGTCGTCATAGTCACAAGACAGGTCATCGGGAGTGGCTTCTCCCGGACACGCGCGGAATGAAATGTTCTTCAGGTCCGGCCGGGTCTCGGCTAAGTCGGCCTCGCTTTGTTTTCGGATGACGTTGTAAACCTCCAGGTCCGGTCTCTGGTGAGGACACGGCCAAATGGTGTGCTGCTCCTTCGTGCGGTGGCGAGGCTGCTCCTGATTCCTAGGAAAGAAACCGGGGCTGAGCATTTGAGACAGGCGGGCTGAGACCATCCCTGGTGGGGAGGAGGGGGTCATCCTGGGCGGTCCCTGGCTGCACTTGTCACCTGGCTAAACTTAACAGGTCAGGGTTCCAGGGTGTGGCGGGGTAAAAAACAGGACATGTTGTTATGTTTAAAGTGATTGTCCGTTCGCTGCTGCTAGAACACACAACAGAGATGCTTACCCTGGGATCCCCAGAGCCCCCAGAGGGTCCATGAGTAGAACTACGTGGCGACAAATATCACAGTAAAAAAAAAAAGCTCTTCTCTAAGTGAAATTTAGCATGCCCTTCAATTCTAACTGTAGGCAATAAATCAGAATAGAATTAATAATATCTTGGACCTGATCAACAACAAAAATCATTATATGTTTTCGTATCATATCACAGTTATAACATAAATATTTTACTCTCATTTCTACTTCAAAATTATAATTATACCCATTCACTAAATAAAGAAGCATTAATAAAGAAGTACGTGTATCGCGTCTCACATTCATTTCTCGGAAGTATCTTGCTAAACTCTATATTAGTATAATTGTTTCTCTTGCAACCCAATGCATTTTGTCTTATGCATTTAAAAATACTCTTCTGGGAAGGAGTCCATAGACTTCAGCAGACTGCTACGGGGTCCTGTGGCAGAAGAAAGGTGGAATAGACCACAGCTTCAGAGCCACAGTTCCCAAGTCCTGGTGGGGAGCTAAATACATAGATTAAGGAAGGGAAATCAAGAACAACTGCAACTTCTGGCCAAGGCAGAGGCATAGGTAGACACACTGTGCCTCCTCCCACAACCAAAAGGACAACAACAAATTTAAAAACAAAAAAATAACCGGAAATCCCAGAAAATCAAACTGTATGGAAGTCTGAAAACCAAGGAGTTGAAGGAGACACATTAACCAGACTGGTGGGAGGGGTGGTGGCAAGCTGCCGGGGTGGGGGGGACTCGTGGAAAGGTGGCAGCTGCAGGACCAGTGAGGTGGCGTCTGGCAGAGTGGGTGGTCCCACATTTGCTTGGGGATAAACCAGGAGGAACAACTGGTGAGCGAGACAGACCACACAACCCAGGGTTCCAGTGCAAGGAAATAAAGCCCCAAAACCTCTCACTGAAAAAACCTGTAGGAGTTGCAGCAGTGGGAGAAACTCCCAGCCTCAGAGGAGAGTTTGTTGGAGAGACCCACAGGGTCCTAAAACACACACAAAACCACCCATTCAGGAATCAGCACCAGAAGGGCCCAATTTGCTTGTGGGTACTAGAGGAGATGACTGAAAGCTGGCTGAAAGCTGAGCAAGGGGCACTGTTCCCTCTCAGACCCTTCCCCCACAACAGCACCACGACGCAGTGACATGGGTTGCCCCGCCCTGGTGAACAACTAAGGCTCCACTGCTTGCTAGTAACAGGCATGCCAAGACAAAAAAAAAAAAAAAAAAAAAAAAAAAAAAAAAAAAAAAAAAAAAAAAAAAAAAAAAAAAAAAAAAAAAAAAAAAAAAAAAAAAAAAAAAAAAAAAAAAAAAAAAAAAAAAAAAAAAAAAAAAAAAAAAAAAAAAAAAAAAAAAAAAAAAAAAAAAAAAAAAAAAAAAAGGCCCAAATGAAAGAACAGATACAGATCAAAGCTCCAGAAAAAATACAACTAAGTGATGAAGAGATAGCTAACTTATCAGATGCAGAGTTCAACACACTGGTAATCAGGATGCTCACAGAATTGGTTGAGAATTGGTTGAGTATGGTCACAAAATAGAGGAAAAAGTGAAGGCTGTGAAAAGTAAAATAAAGGAAAATATATAGGGAACCAACAGTGATGAGAAGGAAACCGGGACTCAAATTAAATGGTTTGGATCAGAAGGAAGAAATAAACAGTCAACCAGAATAGGATGAAGAAACAAGAATTCAAAAAAAATGAGGAGATGCTTAGGAACCTCCTGGACAACTTTAAAAGTTCCAACATCTGAATTACTGGGGTACCAGAAGGAGAAAAGGAAGAGCAAGAAATTGAAAAAATATTTGAAAACATAATGAAGGACAATTTCCCCAATCTGGCAAAGGAAATAGACTTCCAGGAAGTCCAGGAAGCTCAGAGTTTCCCAAAGAAGTTGGACCCAAGGAAGCATACACCAAGGCACATCATAACCACATTACCCAAGATTAAAGATAAGGAGAGAATCTTACAAGCAGTAGGAGGAAAGGAGAGAGTTACCTACAAAGGAGTTCCCATAAGGCTATCAGCTGATTTCTCAAAAGAAGCCTTCCAGGCAAGAAGGGGCTGGAAAGAGGTATTCCAAGTCATGAAAGTCAAGGACCTACATCCAAGATTTCTCTATCCAGCAAAGCTGTCATTTAGAATGGAAGGGCAGATAAAGTGCGTCCCAGATAAGGTCAAGTTAAAGGAGTTCATCACCAAGGCATTATTATATGAAATGTTAAAGCGACTTAGAAAAAGAAGAAGATCAAAACTAGGAACATTAAAATGACAACAAACTCACAACTGTCAACAACTGAACCTGAAAAACAGAAACAAACAAACAAAAAAAACCTAAGCAAACAACGAGAAGGGGAACAGAATCACAGAAATGGAGATCAGGTGGAGGGT
>PVKU01015316.1:0-18819 GCA_004027475.1 Anoura caudifer | reverse complement strand
AAAAAAAAAAAGTTAAAAAGAGACTTGTGGAACAAAATGTCCATAGGAATCTTTGAAAATCCTTCACTTAGCTGTAACTGAAGTTATAGAAGTCTCTGTGCAAGTCTGTGCATATGCCCCAGAAAGACCTAAGAGGACCCCAAAATCTCAGATGTGGCTGAATTTGAAGCACCATATAAACAGGAAGTGAATGATAAGGCAGGACTGTGAACAGCCTGTGCATTGAAAGCATGTTTTAGTCACAACATTCACAGAACCCATTTTTAAAAGATGGAAGATTTACTGGTTCAAGGTATTTAAAGATATCTCTGACCAATCATTTGCTCAGCACTAAGTTAATCAAGAAGAAATTTCAGTGGCAGTATATTATAGGGAATACAGGTTTCATAAAATTAGTCCAGAAAAGTCACAAAACAAACAAATAGCAAAATTAACAAGAAACCTGAGAAAGGGAGAAATTTCCAGAGTTACTATATTGTATTTTCTTAAACATTCAGTTTTCAACAACAACAAAAAATATAAGACACATGACAGTATTGCACATTCACATAGAGAAAATCAATCAATAGAAGATTTTGGATCTGAGGGGATCCAGATATTAGATTAACTAGACAGAGACTTAAATCAGTTAGCATAAGTGTGTTAAAGTATAAACATTTTCTCTAGTTTTTTATGTTTATGTTTATATTACATTTATAGAGAACTGGAGAAAAGCATTTCTAAAGAATTAAAGAAAGTTTTGACAATGATTCTCATCATTGTTAAGAAAGAATATCAACAAAGAAATACAAATTATAAAAAAGAACCAAATGGAAATTCTGGAATTGAAAAGTACACTAACTAAAACTTAAAAATTCACTAGATGAGCTCTAAAGTAAACATGAACTGGCAGAAGAAATAACAAGAAAACTTCAAGAGAGAACAATTCTGTTCCGGATCATAAAACAGAAGAAAAAAACTAAGAAAATTAAACAGTACCTCTGAGATGTTTGGTGAACCATCAAGTAGTACTAACAAATGCATAAAGAATGTCCCAAAGCATGTAAGAGAAAGGAGCAGAAATAACATTTGAAAATATAATTGCCTATAAACATCCAAAACTTGATGAAAAACAATATCAGTAATGTACAGATCCAAAATGTTCTATAAACTCCAAAGAGAACAATTTCAATGGAGTCCACATGTAGACACAGTGTGGACTACCGCTTCCTCCTCATTGCCCAGACCCAGGCCCCCAAATACTGCTTAGGAACCTCTTTTGCTAACACATCTAAGGCAAGATGACTTAGAGAAGGAGGCAGAGGACAATTTTACATTCACTGACAATGGATCATAGACCTACATATAAGAACTAAAACTATGGAGGACTTAGGGTGAAGATGGAGGTGTAAGTAAACATGGATCACTCCTCACACAACCACAGCAAAAATTACAACTAAACTACAAAATGACTATAACCCAGAATCATCAGAAAATCAAGCTGTATGGCAGTCAGACAATGAAGGAATTAGATAAGTCACATGCATTCAGACAGGCAGGAGGGCTGGAGACACAGAGATGAGGAGAGGTGGAATTGGCAGTTCCACATAAATTTGTGGTGGATAAAAATAGAGAGGCATATCTTAGGAGAAAGGGATCCCAGTCCCACGCCATATCTCACCCAGCACAGGGTTCAAGGGTTCAAGTACAAGGAAGATAAATCCCTATAACTTCTGGCTGTAAACACCAGTGGGGGTGGGGATGGCAGAATAAACTTCAGGATTCTCAGTCATCTCCTCTTACAGTGCCTACAATGGACTTAGGACATACACAACTCACTCCCTCTGGGCTCCAGCACCAGAGCAGCAGCTTGAACGGCACAAGAGGTGTATGGGGAGAAATTAAAGCATCTGTCATCAGAGCAAGTGCCAGGGACAGCTTCCTCCTGGACAAAATTCCAGAGGCCAGGTAGTTCCTCTTCTGAGCCCTCCCCTACACAGAGCCACAGAGCAACTCTGCCATACCTGAGACTACATGAGGTTAGTTCTTATGGGTTGCCTGACTCTGGTGACTACCTAAGGCTCTGCCCCATCCAAATGATGGGTGCACTTTTCTACATTAGGCCATGCTACTAAGACAGAGAGTCTGAGGCCGGCCAAGATGGAAGTGTGGGCAAATATGCATTGCTTCCAAACACAACCAAAAGAAGGACAACAACAAAGTTAAAAACAAAAATCAAGTAGAACTGTCAGAAAATTGAACTCCATGGAAGTCCAACAACTAAGGAAGTAAAGAAGAAGCATTCAACCAGACTAGTAGGAGAGGCAGAGATGAGCAGCCAGGGCAGAGAGGATGAGCTACAAGGTGATGGACTGGGCAGTACCACATTCATGTGCATATAAGCCAAGTGGAATAGCTGGGGAGTGAGACAGACTATGCAATGCAGGGTTCTGGCATGGGAAACTAAAGCCTCAAAACCTCTGGCTGTAAACACTTGTGGGGGTTATGGCAGCAGGAGAAACCTCTAGACTCACAGGAGAGTTCATTGGAGAAATCCACAGGGTCCTGGAATGTACACAAACCTACCCACCTGAGAATCAGCACCAGAAGGGCCCAATTTGCTTGTGGGTAGCAGGGGAAGTGACTGAAAGTGGGAGGAGAATAGAGCAAGCAGCATTGTTCCCTCTCTGACCCCTGCCCCACAATGCAGTGAAATAGGTTTCCACACTCTGGCAAATACCTAAAGCTCTGCCCATTAACAAATGTATCAAGACAAAGAAATATGGCCCAAATGAAAGAACAGATCAAAACTCCAAAAAAAGAACTAAGTAATGAGGAGACAGCCAACCTATCAGATGCACAGTTCAAAACACTAGTAATCAGGATACTCACAGAAATGATTGAGTATGGACACAAAACAGAGGAAGAAGTGAAGGCTATGAAAACAAAATAAAAGAAAACATTCAGGGAACCAACAGTGACAGGAAGGAAACAAGGACTCAACAATTTGGAACAAAAGAAAGAAATATTCAACCAGAACAGAATGAAGAAACAAGAATGAAGAAACCCTCTGGGACAACTTTAAGCACTCCAATATCCGAATCATATGGGTGCCTGAAGGAGAAGAGAAAGAGCAAGAAATTGTAAACTTATTTGAAAATACAGTGAAGGAAAACTTCCCCAGTCTGGCAAAGGAAATAGAATTCCAGGAAGTCCAGGAAGCTCAGAGTGTCCCAAAAAAATTTGACCCAAGGAAGCATACACCAAGGCACATCATAATTACATTACCTGAGATTAAAGATAAGGAGAGAATCATAAAAAGAGCAAGAGAAAAGGAGAAAGTAACCCACAAAGGAGTTCCCTTAAAACTATCCGCTGATTTCTCAAAAGAAACCTTGCAAGCCATAAGGGGTGGGAACGAAGTATTTGACGTTGTGAAAGGCGAGGACCTACATCCAAGATTACTCTATCTAGGAAAGCTATGATTTTGAATTGAACGGCAGATAAAGTGCTTCTCAGACAAAATAAAGCTAAAGGTGTTCATCATCACCAAGCCATTACATTATGAAATGTTAAAAGGACTTATTTAAGAAAAAGGAGATCAAAACTATGAACATTAAAATGGCAACAAATTCACAACTATCTAAAATCAAATCTAAAAAACTAAGTAAACAAGTAGAACAGAAACAGAACCATAGATATGGAGTTCATTCAGGTGGTTACCAGCTACTAAGGGTAAGGGGAGAATGGGGAAATAGGTGCACAGATTGAGAAGTACAAATGGGTAGGTACAGAATAGGCAGTGGGCATGTTAAGAACAATATAGAAAATGGAGCAAAGAACTTATACACATGACTCATGGACATGAACTAAGTGGGGGATTGCTGGAGGTAATGGGGATACTGGGGATGTGGGGCAAGGAGGGAAAATTGGGACAACTTTAATAGCATAATCAAAAAAATATTTTTTAAAAAAACTAAAACTATAAATCTTTTCTAATAAAGCATGGGAGTACATCTTTGTAACCTTGAGTTAGCTACATAATGGTTTCTTAGACTTGATACCAAAAGCACAAGTAACAAAAAATAAAAATAGGTAATTGGATTTTATTAAAATTAGAGTAATGGGGGTAAAATGGGGACAACTATAATTGAACAACAACAGAAAAAGAAAAACATAAATCAGAGCTAAGAGAAATTAATGAAGATCTAAATAAAAAGATATATTTTGCCACTGACTGGAAACCTCAAAACATTAATATCAATAAAAGTATTCAGAGAGAGAAAGAGCCCTGGTTTACATGACCACGCCTTCTCATTGGGTTTTTACCTGTTTCTCAAGGTCATGCACCCCTATTCTCCTGTTTCTGTTATAGTTACAGCATCATATATATGTACTGTACTGAGTATTGGTGTTTCTCAAAATAGGAGTTGGTTGTTTCAGATCCTGACAGGTAAAGGCCACTTTGGGCTCCCAGCAGACTGAGGACTTCCGTTTCAGTGCTGAGTACCCACCAGGTAGGAGCTGACTGATGGACTCAGGTGCCTGCCTGCACCTTCCTCCAAATGGCTGGAACTGGAGCTAGGGGTGGAGGAGTGGGGCAGTTAATAAGTTTGGGGACTCCTTTTCTGTGAGAGCAAATTTGAATTCCTCTTTCAAGCAAACTCTTATATCAGCAGGTTGTCTTGAAAAAGGATTAATTACGTATTATCCAATAAAACCAAAATCATTAATATGTAAGAAATTCTCTTAAGAACTCTCCACATCCACCCCTCCCCAACAAATTTATCTCCCTTTCAAGAGTTGTCTTTTTGGAATTGAATTGAGCACCTCAGCTCCATCAGAAAAGTGAATGAGAGAGAAGCCATATAACTTTGGACAGACAGAAGAACCAGCTTTGGCATAACCTGTCTGATAAGGAGTGTGGTAGAGACTCGAGTGGGCTGGCTGGGCTCCCACAGGTGGTGGCACCCAAGGGATAATTAAGCAGCCAGTTGCATCCCCCTGAGAAGAGTGGGGTCTAAATCCTAAGCTAGGATCCCCAGCCTAGAGCACCAGAGCCCAAAAAGTACACAGATAATAACCAGCAACGAAAAGTGGCAGGACTGTAGAAACAAAAGGCTGGAGACACAGGAACCATTTAAAGAACCAGCATGCAAATTTTCATTTGCAGCCATTTACCCTGGGCTCTGGCAAAGGCAGGGGCAGAGTGGGCTGGTGACGTCTGAAGAGAGACTCAGGGCAGAAGCTTTGGGGGAGAGAACTGAGAGAGCAGATGCCAGGATCCTGGTGCTTCAGCCAGATGGCAGCAGCCAGCTCAGGCAGGCCAGTCCTCTCTGAGTGTCAGTAGCCTGAGGGGAAACTATAGCTCTGCCCCCAGGAGGATTTCAGCCCTGTCCTATGGTGCTTAAACCTGACTGCTGAGCGCAGAGTGACCAAATGAACAATTGAAGGAGACAGCCAGGGACAGCAGATCATTTGAAGTGTTGAACAGGCTGCCTAAGGTCAGACAGGGTCAACATCTGACACACCAGAGGCAGATCCAGAAAGAAGAAAACAGTGGTAAATACAAGAGGCTACTGAGACAAAAGCCACTGTGAACTTCAAGATTTGTGATATTTTTCTTTCCTTCATAACTTTTTAGTATTTATTTCATCTCCAGCAAGTTTGTACATATTAAGTTACTAGATTTTATGCTACAGTGATTTCAGTTCATATATTTTTCCCCTCCCTCCTCTTAGTCCATTTTACCTTCCTCTTTCCTTGCATTATTTTCATTTCAAATTTTGTTTTTTCTCTTGCTACAACTTGTTTCTATTCAGTACTTTTACTATTTCTCCCCTGTCCAAACACACAAAATCAATTTTCTTGTCAAGGGTCATTTCACATCCTTTTGCCCTGCTCTTAAAATGCCTGCATTCTCTCTCCACCTTTAACAACCTTTGCTTGTTGTTTGTGGGTAGGGTAGTTGTTATTGTATTGTTTTCTTTTTCAATTTTATCTCTAGAGCTTCACTAATTCTTTATTTCAAATATCAAATTTTACTAGTCCCCCACTCCTACATCTTTTTGTCTAAAATTTTAATTTTGCCATTTTAGCCTGTTGTTTTTTTGTTTGTTTGTTTGTTTTTTTTGCCTTTCTTCTCTTTCTCTTTAACCCTGCCCTTTTATTTTTTTGATTTTTTTTCTAGACAAACTTTTTTTTTTCATTTTAGTGGTTGTTCTTGTACAGTTTTCTCTCTTTTACTCCCATCCCAGCCCAACACGCTAGCCCTCCGCACCTCCCTCCCATTTACACCCCCCCCCAAGTTTTTGTCCATGTGTCTTTTATACTTGTTGCTCTAACTCCTTCCCTCTTTTCCCTGAAATTCCCTCCACTCTCCCCTCTGGTGATTGTCAGCCTGTTCTCAACTTCAGTGTCTTTGGTTATATTATGCTTGTTTGTTTGTTTTGTTGATTAGGTTCCTGTTAAAGGTGAGATCATATGGTATTTGTCTTTCACTTCCTGCCTTGTTTCACTCAGCATAATGCTCTCCAGTTCCATCCATGGAACTGTCACAAAAGGTAGCAGCTCCTTCTTTCTTTCTGCTGCATAGAATTCCATTGTGTAAATGTACCACAGTTTTTGATCCATTCATTTACTGATGAGCACCTAGGTTGCTTCCAACACTTGGCTATTGTAAATTGTGCTGCTATGAACATTGGGGTGCATAGGTTCTTTTGGATTGGTGTTTCAAGGTTCTTAGGACATAATCCTAGCAGTGGGATTGCTGAGTCAAAAGGTAGATTCATTTTTAGTTTTCTGAGAAAATTCCATACTGCTTTCCATAGTGGTTGTACCAGTCTGCAGTCCCACCAACAGTGTACTAGGGTCCCCTTTTCTCTACAACCTCTCTAACACTTGTTTGTTGCTTTGTTTATGATGGCCATACTGACTGGTGTGAAGTGGTATCTCATTGTGGTTTTAATTTGCATCTGTCTGAAAGATTGAGCATCTTTTCATGTGTCTCTGGATCCTCTGTATGTCCTCCTTGGAGAAGTGTCTGTTCAAGTCCTTTGCTCTTTTTTTAATTGGGTTGCTTGTCTTAGAGTGGAGTTGTGTAAGTTCTTTATATATTTTGGAGATTAAACCCTTGTTTGAGGTATCATTGGCAAATATGTTTTCCCATACAGTCAGTTCTCTTCTTATTTTAATACTGTCTTCTTTAGCCATGGAGAAGCTTTTTAATTTGATGAGATCCCATTTGTTTATTCTTTCCTTTATGTCCCTTGCTTTAGGGGACATATCAGTAAAAATGTTGCTGCGTGAAATATCTGAGATTTTTCTGCCTATGTTGCCCTCTAGGACTTTAATGGTGTCACGGCTTATATTTAAATCTTTTATCCACCTTGAATTTATTTTTGTGTGTGGTGTAAGTTGGTGCTCAAGTTTCATTTTTTTTGCACATAGCTGTCCAGTTCTCTCAATAGCACTTGTTGAAGAGGATATTTTTACTCCATTTTATGCTGCTGCCCCCTTTGTCGAAAAATAATTGACCATGGATACTTGGGTTTATTTCTGGGCTCCTGCTCTATTCCACTGGTCCATGTGCCTGTTTTTATGCCAGTACCAGTCTGTTTTGATTACAGTGGCCTTGTAATACAGTTTGATATCAGCTATTGTGATCCCTTCTACTTTGCTCTTCTTTCTCAAAATTTCTGCAGCTATTCAGGGTCATTTATGGTTCCATATAAATTTTTGAAGTGTTTGTTCTATGTCTGTGAAATATGCCATTGGTACTTTAATAGGTATTGCATTGAATTTGCACATTGCTTTGGGTACTATGGACATTTTGATGATGTTAATTCTTCTGATCTATGAACACGGTATATGTTTCCATTTATTTGTGTCTTCCTTAACTTCTTTCATCAGTGTTGTGTAGTTTTCTGCATACAGGTCTTTTACCTCCTTGGTTAGGTTTATTCCTAGGTATTTTATTTTTCTTTGTGCTATATCAAATGGGATTTTTTTCTTGATTTCTGCTTCTGCTGTTTCATTGTTGGTATACAAAAATGCCTTTGATTTCTGGATATTGACTTTGTATCCGGCTGTTTGACCAAATTCATTTATTAGGTCAAGCAGCTTTTTGGCTGAGTCTATAGGAGTTTCTATGTACACTATCTTGTCATCTGCAAACAATGAGAGTTTTGTTTCCTCCTTTCTGATTTGGATGCTTTTTATTTCCTTTTCTTGTCTAATCACTGTGGCTAAGACTTCCAATACTATATTAAGTAGAAGTGGTGAAAGTGGACAACCTTGTCTTGTTCCTGATCTTGGTGGAAAAGATTTTATTTTTTGGCAGTTGAGTATGATGTTGGTTGTCGGTCTCTCATATATGGCGTTTATTATGTTGAGGAATGCTCCCTTTATTTCCACTTTGCTGAGTGTTTTTATTATAAATGGGTGTTGTACCTTATCAAATTCTTTTTCTGCATCTATTGATATGATCATGTGATTTTTGTATTTGATTTTGTTTATGTGATGTATTACATTTACTGATTTGCGAATATTGAACCATCCTTACATCCCTGGGATGAATCCTACTTGGTCATGGTGTATGATCTTTTTAATGTATTGTTGGATGTGGTTTGCCAATATTTTGTTGAGGATTTTAATGTCTATGTTCATCAGCGATATGGGCCTGAAGTTTTCTTTCCTTGTTATGTCTTTATCTGGTTTGGGGATTAGAATGATGCTGGCTTCATAAAAAGAGTTTGGGAGTCTTCCATCATTTTGGATTTTTTCAAATGGTCTGTGAAAGATTGGAGTTAGCTCTTCCTTAAATGCTTTGTAAAATTCTCCTGTGAAACCATCTGGTCCAGGGCTTTTGTGTGTTGGGAGTTTTTTGATTACTGCTTCAATTTCATCAGCTGTTATTGGCCTGTTCTGGCTTTCTGCTTCGTCTTCATTGAGTTTTGGGAGATTATATTTTTCTAGAAACTTGTCCATTTCACCTAGGTTTTCAAATTTCTTGGCATACAGTTCTTCATAGTACAATCCTTTGTATTTCTGTGGTGTCAGTTGTAATCTTTCCTCTTTCATTTCTGATTGTGTTTATTTGGGTCATCTCTCTTTTTTTCTTGATGAGCCTGCTTAAAGGCTTGTCAATTTTGTTTATCTTTTCAAAGAACCAGCTCCTGGATTCATTGATCCTTAGAATTGTGCTTTTAGTCTCTATGTCATTTAATTCTGCTCTGATCTTGATTATTCCCTTCCTTCTACTTGCTCTGGGCTGTCTGTGTTGTTGTTCCTCAAGTTCTTGTAAGTGTAGGGTTAGGATGTTTGTTTGGAATGTTTCTATCTTTTTTAGGTAGGCCTGTATCACTACAAACTTCCCTCTGAGGACTGCCTTTGCTGTGTCCCATAAGTTTTGGGTTGTTATGAGTTCATTTTCATTTGTTTCCAGAAACTTTTTAATTTCCTCCCTAATTTCATTCTTGACCTATTCATGATTTAATAGCATGCTATTCAATCTCCATGATTTTGAGTGTTTGGGGTTTTTCCCCTTGGGGTTGGTTTCTAGTTTCAGTCCCTTGTGGTTGGAGAAAATGCTTGGTATGATTTCAATTTTCTTGAGTTTTTTGAGGCTTGTTTTGTGTCTATCATGTGGTCTATCTTTGAAAATATTCCATGTGCATTTGAAAAGAATGTGTATTTAGTTTCTTGGAGATGAAGGGCTCTCTCTATATATCAGTTAAGTCCATTTCATCTAGAGTGTTGTTCAATGCCACGGTATCTTTGTTGATATTTTGTTTGGAAGATCTGTCCATTTTTGACAGTGAGATGTTAAAATCCCCTACTATAATTGTGTTGCTGTCAGTATCTTTCTTGAAGTCCTCTAAGATTTTCTTGATGTATTTAGGTTCTTCTATGTTGGGTGCATACATATTTACAATGTTTATGTCTTCTTGTTGGGTTCTTCCTTTGAGTATTATAAAGTGACCTTCTGGGTCTCTCTTTGTGGTCCTTCTTTTGAAGTCTATTTTGTCTGATATGAGTATTGCTACCCTGGCTTTTTCTTTTTCCTGTCCATTTGCTTGGAAAATTTGTTTCCAGCCCTTCACTTTGAGTCTGTGTAGGTATTTTGTCCTGAGATGGGTCTCCTGTAGGCAGCATATGTGTGGGTCATGCTTTCTTACTCATTGAGCTATTCTATGCCTTTTGATTGGAGCATTTAATCCATATACATTTAAGGTTATTATTGATAGGTACTTATTCATTGCCATTTTTGTACCTGTGTTTCTCTCTCTCTCTCTCTCTCTCTCTCTCTCTCTCTCTCTCTCTCTTCCTTCCTTCCTTTCCTTAAAGCAGTCCCTTTACTATCTCTTGCAGAACTGGTTTGGTAGAGGTGTATTCTTTTAGACTTCTTTGGTGTGGGAAGCTCCTTATTTGACCTTCTATCTTGATTGAAAGCCTTGCTGGGTAAAGTAGTCTTGGTTGCAGGCCTTTGTTTCTCATTACTTGGAATATTTCTTTCCATTCTTTTCTGGCTTGGAGCATTTCCATTGAGAAGTCAGCGGATAACCTTATGGGGGCTCCCTTGTATGTTACTTCCTTTTTCTCCCTTGCTGCCTTTAAGATTCTCTCTTTGTCTTGGAATTTTGCCATCTTAATTATGATATGTCTTGAGGTGGGCCTGTTTGGGTTCCTCTTGATTGGGACTCTCTGTGTTTCCTGGATTTGTGTGACTTTTTCTCTCATCAATTAGGGACGTTTTCCATCATTACTTTTTCAAATAGGTTTTCTATTCCTTGCTTTTCTTGTTCTCCTTCTGGTATACCTATTATACAGATATTATTATGTTTTATATTATCTTGCATTTCTCTTAATCCCTCTTCATTCTTTCTGAGCCTCTTTTTGTTTTCTTGCTCTTTCTGGGTGTTTTTCCTACTTTGTCCTCCAACTTGCTGATCCGATCTTCTGCTTCATCAATTCTGCTTTTCATTCCTTCTACTGTGTTCTTCAGTTCAGAAATTGTATTTTTCATTTGCTCTTGGCCCTTGTTGATAGTTTCTATTTCCTTTTTCATGTTGATATAGTTTGCAGTGACTTCATCATAGCTTCCCTGTAGTTTCTGGTAGATCTGGAAGCTCTTGGAGCTTCCTAACAACCATTGCTTTGAACTCAATATCTGATAGTTGAGTTGCCTCTATTTCATTTAGCATCCTTTCTGGGATCCTCCTTTCCTTTCATTTGGGGATTGTTTCCTTGTCTTCCCGTTGTTTGTGAGACTCTTCTTGTTAGTCTCAGCTTCTTAAATTGATCTGTTCTGTCTCCCTGGGTTTATGGTGTGAACTTCTGTTGTAGAATACTTGTGAGATTCAGTGGTACAGTGTCCTTCAGTTATCCTGGTGTTCACAGCTTCCACTGTCTCAGCTGTTGGGATGCTCCCTCTTTGGGACCATCTCTGTTTTTTTCAGAGTTCCAGGGTTTTTTGTTTGTTTGTTTGTTTGTTTGTTTTTTGGTCTCACTCAGGGGTATTTAAAAAGAGAAAAGAGGAAAATAATGAAAAAAAAAGAAAAGAGGTAGGAAGAAGAGATAAAATTGTAAAGAAAGGAAGAAGGAATAAAACAAGAAAGAAGTAAAGAGAAGCAAAAGGAGTTGAGGGGTAAAAAACATAAAAATAATAAAAAATAATTTAAAACATTATTTTAAAAAATCAAAAAAACAAAAAACTTTGCTGTTTTCAAACTTGCCAAGCCAGTTTTTCTGGTCTTGCTGGTTGCAATGGCCAAGGGGTGATGGTATCACTTTTCTTCCTGTTCAGCTCTCAGTCAGCTTTGGGCTACTCTCCCCAGGGCAAGCCTAGCGCTTCTCTGCACAGGGCCTTGGGTGTGGGCTCTAGGCCTGCTGCCAAGCGGGCACTTTCCCCGAGTTTATGAGTGTGAGCCTGGGTCTCCCACTGATCAAGCACTCCCTGGGGTTTATGGGAGTGAGCTCTGGGTCTTCTATGGGGCGCATGTGCTGTCCTTGGTTTACAGGTGTGGGTTCCAGGTTTTCTATGGAGCTTGTGTGCTGCTGGAGTTTACGAGTGTGGGCTCCCAGAGTTTCCCGCATTTTGAGCGTTCACCCTGGGTTCCTGGGTTCATGGTGGTGAGCTCCAGGTTTCTCAGGGATTGTGCATACACCCTGGGTTTACAGGTGTGAGCTCCAGTTCTCCTACGTAGTGTGTGCACTGCCCAAGTTTACGAGTGTAGGTTCTGGGTTTCTGCAGTGCATGCACTCACCCTAAGTTCACAGGCATGAGCTCCAGATTTCCCACAGATCATGCACACTCCCTCGGTTCACATGCATGGGCTCTGGTTCTCCCATGGATCACTCGCACTCCCCGGGTTCCCAGCATGGGTTTCCACAAAGCCCCCTCCTCTGGTTGCAGGCACCTCTTATCCCACAGGCTCCAGCATGTACTCTACCCAGGGCTATGTGTGGGTACTCCAGCCCCAGCATGTTTTCCACTCAGACCTTAACTTCTCTCTCTGCAACTTCAAGCAACCAGGTCTCTCCCAAGGTTGCTGTTCAACCCTTGTTTGGCTGGGGAGTGAGTGGTTGACCTGGCTCCCTTCCTAGAGTCCTGTGACAGACCCGGCAAGCGCAGGGCCCAGAGCATCAGCTACCCTGGTCTCTGCACTGATCCCTGGGCTCTTATTGCCCTGAAGAACTCTCCTTACTGTCTGGTTTTTCAATGTCCACTACAGATTTTGATCTCCTATTTTCATATATGCTGTGGTACTATTGGCTGTCTGCTCTGTTCCTCTGTAGATTGGCTAGGTTTTTCTCCCATGTGTAGGGGGAAGTGGAATCTGCCTCCTCCTACCATGCTGCCCTCTTCCTTCTCCTTTATTTTTCTTTATTCTCCTTTTTTTCTTTTTATTTTTCCTTACATCCTAAATTTTAATTTTTTCCTCTCTTAGCCTAGTTTTTGTTCCTCACTCTTAGTATTCTCTCCCCCTCTATCATTTCAAAATCACTTCCCATTCCTCTAAACAGCTCTTAGACTTTTATTTGTTTCTTTCATCCCTCTTATTCCCATACTACCTATATTAATTTAGCTTGTTTGTTGTTGATAGTACTGTGGTGGATCTTTCTCTCCAGTTTGGCTCCTATATTTTCACTGGTTATTTACTATTTTTCCTTCCTTTTTATTTCTCTCTCTCACTTTATTTTATTTTATATTATTTTAACTTCTGCTTAAACCTAATATTACACACTTCCCTTTTCATATTCCATTTCACATGCTTCACTTCCTTTTTTATTCATGAGATAAATTTTACCTTCTCTCTTTCCATTGCTCCAACTCCCAACTCTTATCAGTGCTCCTACCTCTATCCTACCAAAATCATTTTTCTTTCAGTAGATCATCTCATATCTGCTCTCCTTTCTTATAATATTCTTAATCTCATTACACCCTTATTAATACTGGTCCATTTGCTGTTGATAGTGGGATTGTGGGGGGAAGTTATATTTGCAGGTGTGGGTTTGTTCCCTTGGCTTTGTGGTTTTGTTCTGGCAGCACCTGCACAACAGCACACAAAATGTGGTGGAGAGAATGAGGGTGAGCTGAAGGGAAGAACCCACTGAAGAAAGACATGACAACAATCAAAACCCAACTACATCCAGCAAAGAAGGCATAAAGGGCATCCCAAAAGCATCAAGTTCAGGTGATCAAGGAGAATGTACCACTGAATTTCACAAGCCTTCTACCATAGAAGTTCACACCACAAAGTCAGAAAGACAGAAAAGCTTCTTCATAGCGAAAGAAACCATGAACAAAATGAAAAGGGAACCTACAGTGTGGGAGAGCATATTTGCCAATGAAACAGCTGATAAGGGGTTGACTTTCAAAATATATATAAAACTTATGCAGCTCAACACTAGGAAGATAACAATCTAATCAAAAAGTGGGCAAATGACCTCAATAGATATTTCTCCAAAGAGGACATACAGATGGCCAGTATACATATGAAAAATGCTCCATGGCACTAATCATCAGAGAGATGCAAATTAAAACCACAATGAGTAATCATTACACATCTGTCAGAATGGCTACCATTAATAAATCAACAAACAAGTGCTTGCTAGGATGAGGAAAAGGGGGAACCCTAGTGCTCTGATGGTGGGAATGCAGATTGGTATAGCCACTGTGGAAAACAGTATGGAATTTGCTCAGAAAAATTAAAAATGGAATGCTTTCTGACTCAGTGATCCCACTTCTGAGAATATATCCTAAGAGTCCCAAAACACAAATTTAAAAAATATGTACACTCCTATGTTCATTCAGCATCATTTATTACAATAGCCAAAGCTGGAAATAGCCCAAGTGCCCATCAGTAGATGAGTCAATAAAAAAGCTGTGGCACATTTACAGAATGGGATAATACTTAGCCATAAAAAGAAAGAACTCTTACTTGGTATGACAGCATGGATGGACCTGGAGATTTTTATCCTAAGTGAAATAAGGCAGTCAGAGAAAGACAAATGCCATGAGAGCTCACTTATACATAGAATTCAATGAACAAAATAAACTGAAGGACAAAATAGAAGCAAAGGCATGGATACATGGAACAGACTTACAGCTATCAGAGGAAAGGGGAGGGTTGGAGCTAGATGAAAGATGGTGAAGGGATTAGCCAAAGAACTTAAATGCATTACCCACAGACACAGGCAAGTGTTGTGGTGACCAGAGGGAAGGGAGAGGGGGTACTGGGTGGAGGTGGACAAAGAGGCTGGGGATGGAGGCATTTCTAATAGTGTCAAGAATAAAAATAAAGCAAAAAATAAACAAATAACCTATAGCCAGATTACATGCATGTAACAATAAAAGAAGTCCATTGATGTGGAAGACAAAATAAAATTCTTCCTGCAATATACAGGATTATTACCAATGAAAAATAAGGATCCAGCAACATAGAAAGTAGTCTCAAAAAGTTAAAGAAAACCTTACTAAAATGAATAGAGTCAGGACAGTCCCACTTAGGAGCAGTCTTCAAGGAATGATTCTCCATTCCCCCATCTCTGACAACTACATATCACTTTTTAAAAATTTCCACATGGTGAGTAGAAGTTACACTTAAAAAATTTATAAGAAGTAAATTTAAAGAATTTAAATTTAAAGAAATTACAGTTTTTTTAAATTTTCACATGGTGAAGTTAAGTTACACTTAACTTCAGTATATATCTTAACATTTCAGTATACATATTATTAACTGAAGGTATTTTTAGAATACAGATATACAAAAATCTCAACCACTCATTAAGTTTTTTCTTTCTTTTAATTGTTCAAGTACAGTTTTCTGCCTTTTACCCTCATCTCAGCACCCACCCAGCCCACCCCACCTCCTTCACATTTCCACTCCCCCCTTGTTATTGTCCATGTGTCCTTTATACTTGTTCCTGCAAACCATTCACCCTTTACCCCTGAAATTCCCTCCCCCCTCCCCATGGTCACGTCAGCCTGTTCTCAATTTCAGTGTCTTTGGTTATACTTTGCTTGTTTATTTGTTTTGTTGATTAGGTTCCTGTTAAAGGTGAAATCATATGGTATTTGTCTTTCACCACCTGGCTTATTTCGCTTAGCATAATGCTTAGCATAACAACTGAAAAGCTGTTACAAAGTGTAGGAGCTCCTTCTTTCTTTCTCCTGCATAGAATTCCATTGTGTAAATGTACCATAGTTTCTTGATCCATTCATTTAGTGATGGGCACCTAGGTTATTTTCAGCACCTGGCTATTGTAAATTGTGCTGCAATGAACATTGGGGTGCATAGGATTGGTGTTTCAGGGTCCTTAGGATATAATCCTAGCAGTGGGATTGCTGGGTCAAAAGGCAGATCCATTTTTAGTTTTCTGAGAAAATTCCACACTGTTTTCCATAGTGGTTGTACCAGTCTGCATTCTCACCAACAGTGCACTAGGGTTCCCTTTTTTCTGCATCATCTGCAACAGTTGTTGTTTGTTGCTTTGTTTATGATGTCCACTTTGACTGGTGTGAAGTGTTATCTCATTGTGGTTTTAATTTGCATCTCTCCGATAGTAACAACTCATTAAATTTTGACAAATGGGTTCACCTGTGAAACCCAACTCTCTGCCAAAACAGAGAAACTTAACTATCACTCCTGCTAGTTCACTCACATGCCTTCCACATCAGCCAAAACACCAGATGTAAATACTCTCCTGCTTTTGTGTTTACCATAAGGTAGTTCTGCCTACTCAAGAAAGTCATGTAAGTGGAATTATAAAATATAAGCTCTTTTGCATTTTCATTCACTCAGCATAATGTTTTTGAAATCCATGTACACTGTGTGACTAATATTAGGTGTTTTGTGTTTTTTTTTTTTTTTTTTGCTGAAGTGGACAATTAGGGTGGCCAATGCCTCAAAAAATAAAGTCCTTTAATTCTAATAGACATTTTCCCAAAGAATATACATAAATGTCCTATAAGTATATAAAATATGCTAAACATCTTACTCAGTAGGGAAATACAAATCAAAACAATAATAAGATATCACTTCATATCCACAAAGATAACTAAAACCAAATCAAAAAGTCAGATAATAATCTGTTGGTAAGAATATGGAGACATTAGAACCTTGAAACATTTTTAGTTGGAAAATAAAGTGTTATACTCACTGTTATAATATAACTGAGAAATTCTACTTTTAGATATATATGCAAGAGAGATAAAGGCATATGGACATGCAAAAACTTTTATATGAATGTTTATACAGCATTATTCATAATAGTCAAAACCTGAAAATAATCCCAATTCTCATCTGATCAATAAATAAAATATGGTACATTCATACAACAGAATATCATTAGCAACAAAAAGAGGTACTAATATGTGCTATAATATGGGTGAATCTTAAAAACATTATACTTAGTTAAAGAAACCAATCATTAAGGACTATAAACTGCATGAGTCCATTTTTATGAAATGCCCAGAATAGTTGAAACTATAGAACTAAGATATTAGTGTTTTCCTGGGACTGGGGATGGCAGGAATGATAAGTGACTGTAACTGTCCTTTCTGTGATGGTGAAAGAGCTCTGAAACTTATCTTGGTGACATTTGCACAACTCTGCAATGTACTGAGAACCTCTGAATTGTGCACATTAGTTTGGTTAGTTTTGTGGCATCATAAGTATACCAATAAAGCTATCAATCTGTTTGGTTTTTTATCATGATTACACTGACTATACAGCAATTTGTGGAGGTATCGGAACAATATTGAGTCTTCTTACCAATAAATACTGTACATATCTCCATGTATTTAGTCTTTAATTTAGTTTGGCAATGTTTTATAGTTTTCAATGTAGTTTTACAAGGCTAATATGTAAGCATTTCATATTTTTCAGCTATTGTAAATGGTGTTTTTATTTTAATTCCAATTGTTCATTGCTAGTATATAGAAATATAATTGATTTTTCCATATTCACCTTGCCAACTATTGACCTTGTTAAAGTCACTTATGATTACTAGTACATTGTTCTTTATATATTACTTAGGATTTTATACATAAATGAACATGTCATATACAAATAAATACTGTTTATGGATGACAGATAATTCTTTATCTTGTCTTACTGTTCTGACTGGGACCTCCACTACAATGTTGAATATAAAAATGCAGAATAGATTTTATTTTCTTCTCACCTTACAGAGAAAGCATGTAATCTTTCACATTAAGTGCACTGGAACCTCTAGGTTCTTTGTAGATTTTCTTTACATAGTGAGGAAAGCCTCTTCTATGCCAGTTTTCTGAGTGTTTTTATAATTAATTAATGTTAATTTTTTGCAGGTACTATTTCCATCCACTGGGATAATCATATGCTTTTTAAAAATCTGGTAGGTTATGTTCATTGATTTTCACATGTTGAATCCAATTTATATTCTGGCCATAGATTCCATTTGCTCATAATGTATTATTTTTTACATATATTGTTAATTTGTTTTTTGCTAAATCTTTTTAAGAATTCTTGTGACTACATACATGAGGATTGTTCTGTAGTTTTACCTAATTGATACATATTTTACTGGTTTTGATATCAGAATAGCATAGGCACCATAAAAAAATTAACTGACATGTTTTCTCTCTTTTATTTTCTAGAAGAGCTTGTGCAGATAGGTTTTATGTCTTTTTTCTTAAATGTTTAGTAGAATTCCACCAGTGGAAGGAACCATGTGGGCTTATAGTTTTCCATTTTAGAATTTAAATACTTCAGTTAATTGTAACATAATTGTAAGCATTTGTTTATAAAATATCTACACATAGAAAAAGTACAGTGAAAATATGATATCAAAGATAAAAATGGCACATCTGTGTAGTGCACTTACTAAGAATGGAACTTGAAGGAATGAAGTTGCTCTGGGAGAGTTAGTGAGTGAGTAGTAAGTGAATATGAAGGCCTAGGATATCACTGAACACTACTGTAGACTTTATAAAGTGGACTTTATAAAGATTTTAATGTATACATTAAATTGATAAAACAACAAGAGATTAAGTCAAGCACCAGAGAAAATGCTGCAATCAAGAGATTTAGTAAACACAAGATGTGTGAGGCTGCTGCCAATGTAACACAGCATGCTCTTTTGCAACAAACATTTTTTATATAAGTAGAAAGAGTACATTCTAAAACAATAATTGAAAGTATAGTAAAGACACGAAATAGTGGCTTCCGGCCAAGATGGAGGCATAGGCAGACGCACTGTGTCTCTTCTCACAACCAAATTAAGGACAACAAAGATTTAGAAACAAGAAAACAACCAGATCTCAGAAAATCAAACTGTTTGGAAGTCCAACAA